>CM066912.1:23092532-23294504 GCA_033964015.1 Scolanthus callimorphus | reverse complement strand
AAAAAAATTCGTCCGGGTATGAGACTGGCAAAAATATGAAATTCAAAATGCACAAAAAAAAAAACGACCGGCACTGAAAAGTGTGTGCCTGTTGACTGGGGTCGGGACAAAACGTGGCCTAGGCCATGGCCTAGGCCATTGCCTACCCTATGGCCTACCTTGTATTTTCTTTCTAAAGCTCTGAAAACAGGTAAACTCATAATATAATGCCTCCTGACAGGTAGTCAACATAAACACAACACATAAACAACCCGTGTCAATCAAACATTTGTGACGTCATTACTAACGTTATCTCCTAAAAATGTTTTAACTCTGCGAATTCTAATATACAACCTCCAAATTTTACGGGTCGGGACAAAACGTGGCCTAGGCCATGGCCTACCCTGTGGCCTACCCTATGGCCTACCCTCTATTTTCGTTTTAAGCTCTTAAAACAGGTATACTCAAAATATAATGCCTCCTGACAGGTAATCAACATAAACAAACACATAAACAACCTGTCAATCAAATGTTTGAGACGTCCATTACTAACGCTAGTATCTCGTAAAAATGTTTTTAACTCTGCGAATTTCTAATATACAACCGCCAAATTTTACCAACAAATTATTTCGCACATCGGTTATTGACACCTGTCAATCATAATGCGATGACGTCATCGATCACGTGATTTCACCAAACTGCTCATGACTCCGCGAACATGCCGCACTCTGGCACATTGTTAATTGGCACATATCAATTAAAATGTGATGACGTCATCGATCACGTGATTTTATAAAACTGCTGATAACTCTGCGAATTTTTAGAAAAAGGCCGTCAAACTTTGTCAATCCCTTTGGACTATTGTCAAATGACAATTAGAGTCAATTTATATGCGATGACGTCATCGATCACGTGAATTAACAAAACTGCTTGTAACTCTATGACGTTCATAGAGCAACGCATGTGTAGCATGCCAAGGTATTATACAAATCCATGAAAATTGGAGTGCTGTGAAACCATGTCGCCGATGACGTCACTATATTTTGATTGATAGTTGTCAATTGTCAGTGCTCGAGATGAGACGTTGACAAAGTTTTGCTGATGTCTTTTGAAAATTGGCGGAGTTACAAGCAGTTTTGTGAAATCACGTGATCTATTACGTCATGACATCTTGATTTATATGTAACAATTGGCAATGTGCCAGAGGGAATGTTGACAAAGTTTGATGGCCTTATTCTAAAAATTCGCAGAGTTATAGCAGTTTTGTGAAATCACGTGATCGATGACGTCATCACATTTGAATGACATGTGCTAAATACAATGTGCTAGAGGGGAGGTTGACAAAGTTTGACGGTCTTACTCTAAAAATTCGCGGAGTTATAAGCAGTTTTGTGAAATCACGTGATCGATGACGTCATCACATTGTAATTGACAGGTGTCAATAACCGATGTGCGAAATAGTTTGTTGGTAAAATTTGGCGGTTGTATATTAGAAATTCGCAGAGTTAAAAAACATTTTTAGGAGAGAACGTTAGTAATGGCGTCACAAATATTTGATTGACAGGTTCTCAATTGTTTATGTGTTTGTTTATGTGATTACCTGTCAGGAGGCATTATATTTTGAGTAACCTGTTTTCAGAGCTTTAAAACGAAAATAGAGGGTAGGCTATAGGGTAGGCCATGGCCTAGGCCACGTTTTGTCCCGACCCAAATTTTACCAACAAATTATTTCGCACATCGGTTATTTACACCTGTCAATTACAATGTGATGACGTCATCGATCACGTGATTTTACAAAACTGCTTATAACTCCGCGAATTTTTAGAGTAAGACCGTCAAACTTTGTCAACATCCCCTCTGGTACATTGCTAACTGGCACATATCAATCACAACGCGATGACGTCATAGATCACGTGATTTCAAAAAACTGCTCATAACTCCGCGAATTTGCAGAATACGGCCGTCAAACTTTGTCAACATCCCCTCTGGCACATTGCAAATTGGCACATATCAATCAAAATGTGATGACGTCATCGATCACGTGATTTCACAAAACCGCTCATAACTCCGCGAATTGTTAGTAAAAGGCCGTCAAACTTTGTCAACAACTGAATCCCTTTGGACTATTGTCAAATGACAAGAGTCAATTATATGTGATGACATCATCGATCACGCGAATTAACAAATTCGAGCAACGCATGTGTAGCAAGGTATTGTACAAATCCATGAAAATTGGAGTGCTGTGAAACCATATCACCGGTGACGTCACTATATTTTGATTGATAGGTGTCAATTGTCATTGCTCGAGATGAAACACTGACAAAGTTTTGCTGATGTCTTTTGAAAGCTGGCGGAGTTATAAGCAGTTTTTTGAAATCATGTGATCTATGACGTCATCACATTTTGATTGATATCTGATAATTGCAATGTGCCAGAGGGGATGTTGACAAAGTTTGACGGTCTTACTCTAAAAATTGGCGGAGTTATAAGCAGTTTTGTGAAATCACGTGATCGATGACGTCATCACATTTTGATTAATATGTACCAGTTGGCAATGTGCCAGAGAGGATGTTGACAAAGTTTGACGGTCTTACTTTGAAAATTCGCGGAGTTATAAGCAGTTTTGTGAAATCACGTGATCGATGACGTCAGCACATTGTAATTGACAGGTGTCAATAACCGATGTGCAAAATAATTTATTGGATAAAATTTGGCGGTTGTATATTAGAAATTCGGAGAGTTAAAAACACTTTTAGGAGAAAACGTTAGTAATGACGTCACAAATATTTGATTGACAGGTTGTTTATGTGTTTGTTTATGTTGACTACCTGTCAGGAGGCATCATATTTTGAGTTTACCTGTTTTCAGAGCTTTAAAAAGAAAATACAAGGTAGGCCATAGGGTAGGCCATGGCCTAGGCCACGTTTTGTCCCGACCCTGTCGACTGGAATTTGTGTACTCCTCGAAAAAAAAAAAAACGTCAAACGATTCTGTCCGCTCGGCCAGATCGGGCTCGTTTTTTTGTCTGCATTCCTTTCTCCACGGCTGCATGCTTTTCTAAATCTTCTCTGAAAGACCTGAAAACTGGATCTAGACTAAAACTACATACGAGTAACATACGACTACATACGAGTAACATACGACTACATACGAGTACATACGAGTAACATACGAGTAACATACGAGTACATACGAGTAACATACGAGTAACATACGAGCACATACGAGTAACATACGAGTAACATACGAGTACATACGAGTAACATACGAGTACATACGGGTGAAAAAAATGAAAACCTCTTTTAAGCTTTTTTTAGCGAATGAAAAAATTTTCATCTTTGATCGTCCTATATAATTTGATCGTCTATATATTTTATTCCATTAGTGGGTGGTGGGAAGGGTCACTAGTGGGTGGTGGGTGGGTTCACCAGTGGATGGTGGGTGGGGTCACTAGTCGGTAGTGGATGGGGTCACTAGTCAGGAAAGTGGGTGGGGTCACTAGTGGGTAGTGGGTGGGGTCACTAGTGGGTGTTTGGTTGGGTCACTAGTATTCTATTCAACAACACTCACACTCATGCTCAGTGGTATTAAGGAATGGGAAGGGAATATTGTTCAGCGGGCTAAGCTAAGCTGGTACAGCTTGGCTTAGGGGTGTTGCCACCTTACGACCACGCGAATCTGGGTGGGTGGGTGGGTCGTTCACTTTGTTCGGCCCCGCTGAAAACTGAGCTAGAATGTGAGGGTTGTTTGCCGGATTCTGGTATTTATGGCATCCTGGTCGTGAGATCTTACATAATCTGATTGTCAGACCTTGAATAAGGGGTTATGTAACCATAATTCCACTTCGCATATCATTATGAGTATTTTGAATAGTATTCTATTCAACAACACTCACACTCATGCTCAGTGGTATTAAGGAATGGGAAGGGAATATTGTTCAGCCAGCCATCGCCTTACTGATCCTTCAATGGCTGGCCTTGCAACTACCCTGCAATACCTCTACAGAAAAATACCCATTTCCCCCCAAACCTCACTCCCAAACTCTCAAACCCAAACAAAATAAACACAGGTGCAGTCGTATGTTGACATAGAAGGTCTATCTATCAACTATAATTATAATTCTCGACGATAACTAGCTTAGCGCTGAGTACCCTGTGCAGGCCTCTTGTTTGACTGGGGACTTGGAAAAGCGCAGACAAACCGCTTCAGTTGGTTGATATCCTGCCATGGAGCTGTTGATTTCTCAGTAGAAGGTGCGGAGAGCCTTGCTGAAGCACCTGCAGGGTTGAGCACTTTCGCAAGCTGCAGATAGTACAGGGCAGTGTGTAGACTTGCCCCAAGTCGTACTCTATGTTTTTCCTTAGAACAAAGTGAAAAAAAGAACACTGCCCGGTGGAGCGCGGGAGAGTACGACTTGTTTCGCTCGCACGCTTTCGATTTTAATTTGCATATTTTTGCCGCGAAAAACGAATGCAGAACAGCGCGCGCTCAAAGTGGCGTGATCTTCGTCAGCATTGCGCGCCGTGAATTTTGTCAACAACTGAACATTTGCCTAAGACTTTTGTTGCATGATTTCGTCGTGTTATAGTGCTAGTTTTGGAAAATTTATCTTAAAAAATGCTTACGAAAATTCATCAGAATAGATCTACAAGTGGAAAGACTTTGGAGCGCAGCGTTTGATATCTAAAAGATGTTTTCGCCCAACAGAGGATGTTTGTTTGTGCGAAAAATATTTTCCGTTTCAAATCGCGCGAATGAACGACGATGGCGTACAATGTGACGTCAAACTTTCTCTCACTCGGATTGGATGTTATCAGACACACCTCCAACACACCCCCGACCTAAATTTAGGTCGGTAAAAACTGGCGGGAAGCGAGCGAGAAAAGTCCGTTGTACAAAACAAGCCAATTAAAAAAAAAAGAGGAACAGCGGACTTTTGGAAAGTCTAGGCAGTGTGCCTCCGAGCCCAGCCTACATGTTCCATGATCTCGGGTAGGTCAGCTCCGGTTAATGCAAGGGTTATGGCACAGCCAGATCGGAAACCGTGTAATGTTTCCCCATTATCAGCCTTCATGTTATTGAGGTAAAATTTAAGTCGTGCGTCTGCCGCTGAGGAACTGAGCGGTGAGTCTTGCACTCCGTTCTTTGGTGTTGTAGGGCGGAATAGGTAGCCCTTCGTCAGGTCTATCCCTATGTCACGAGCTACGTCCATATATTTCTCAATTCCTCTAATTGGGCAAATGACAGCCTGTGGATTTCGTCTTACACCAAAGACATTACTGTCCCCATCCCTTAGGGTTTTACCCCATACATGGTTAAATAGAAAACCATCGTCATTCGGGAAACGTAAGATCTCTGGAACCTTAACCTGCCCTAGATCGCCTGGGCGATCCCCACTAAAAAAACGCTGTCTTGAAGTAGGCTTGATCTCTAGCTATGATAAAGCGTTCTATTCTAGATTTGGCTGAGGTTAGCTCTCTATCTAAGTGCTGAGATAACTGAGTAAGTTTGTCTATAAAGAAAGGTGTGGCCTGCTTGGAGTTACACGAGCCTGTAACTGCTCTGCAGTGACCAAACGAAGATAGTCTTTTACTAGCTTATCAGAAGCGGGGTTACCCAGACCTAGTCTCTTATCCCATTCTCCGTCCCGTCCAATAGAATGGAATATGGACCTTAACTTGCCAATATAAGAATCTACAGTTTTGTATGAGAGTCGTGACGGACAACCGCAGGCAAATTGGCCATGACGTCCTATAAATTCACAGCTATTGCGGTGCACTTGGGTTTTCCCATTTCTGTCTTTGAAAATTAAGAATCGACACAAATCCTTAGGGGTAACTGTGGCGATCGAAACGTACCCAGGTAGCTTAGCCAGGAACTTTTCCAGTTCTTTCTGAAGAGAGTCCTTTTGCTTCTTATAACTCGTAGCTTGCTCATAATTCCAGAGCTGCTGAAGTCGGGCGTCGATCTCCTCAACATTAACAGTAATATCCAATTGGCTAGCAAGCGACTTGCGGTTTATCAACTTTCGTTTGTACCCGCATCGTTGACAATAACGAAAATCGTCGTCGTTGGCGTGTGCGCACGTGGGACATCTAACAGACGGGACAAACAACTTTGCAATCACTGGAAGTTCCTGTCGAACAAACAATATTTTCTCAGAGGGCTGCGTTCGTTTTGATTATGCTCAGACATATCGTTCAGGGTGCATGCCAGAGCGAGTTTATAGGAAAGTGACTGCGAAGGCCCATAGATCCCCAGGGATGCCTTTGTGTGGGAACCAGCCCTTTTTTGTCGGGACCAGCAGGGCGCGACTATCACCACGAGACGCAAGCAGCTTCTTTTTGGATGCCAACTTTTCAATAATTGGCCACCAGTATTTTCTCGGGAATGTATCCATGACTACAATAGTGCAACATTGCCTGAATGATTGTAAGAACCGTACTACAGGGCCGGTAAGTAGCATTGGCGGGAAAACATAGGGTCTCCTCATAACGCTGCCATGGAGTGCTAGGTCTTGCGCAAAAACGTCTACCCCTAGTGACCCCGGGGTGTGGACTGGTGTAAAGTGCGGTAAGGGTCTCCCTTGTGCGTTTGTCATGGCATTCGAGTCTAGTGCCATCATATCACACGAATGCCCATATTCGCCCCCAAACTCACGTTCAACAATCTGCCATAAGTGGTCTGATAGCCTACTATCCGTGGGGGAGAGACGTCTAGAAGGTGCGTCCGCTGGGTTTTCCTTAGTAGGTACGTACGTCATAGAGAGGGAGATGTTAAGTTCCATTGTGGTAAAGAACAACCTCTTGAGAACTTTGTTGAGTTCCAAGCCTTTCCCTGTTTTGTTGTTCCAGGCTTCAACAACTGACTTATTATCTACGAGGCGTTCACACGAGCGTTGACTATTTTATCTTGAAAGGCCATCAGCACATTGTTGACAGCAATTGCCTCCTTGGTCGATATGTCGTAGGTAAGCTGTTCTTCCGTCCAGTAGTCGCCTATTCTCTCCCCAGGTGAGGGTGATAATAGTACCCCACCCCAACCTGTACCAGACGCATCTGTTGCAATCGATACTCTTACATGTCGCTCGTCCCTCCATGGCAGAGGCTCATCCCAGCCTTCTAGGAAAGTCCAGTGGGAGATCTCCTCTCGTAGGTCTCCTTCTAGAGGGATCAACTTGGAAGGGGACTGTATACCCCGCGAGATGGCGCTATTCATTCGCCTGATAAACAGCCCTGTAGCGGGAACAGCAAGGCTAAACGAGATACACTTTCCTGTCAGACGCTGTAAGGTTTTCACTGAGACTTTCGAGCTGCCAAGGATTTCTCGTATGAGTGCAAGGAACTTGTCCTTCTTGTCTGGTTTAAGATGGAATACCTGACGGGAGGAGTCGGATAGGAATCCCAAGTAAGGGACTACCTTTCTCGGCACCAACACTGACTTCTGTAGAGTAACCCAGTTTCACGAGGTGATAGGCGACTAAGAAAATAGCTGATTTGGCCGCCGCTTGATGGCGATCGTCGGCACTTTTTAACATAGCGTACTCGCCTTTATCGAGTGGTACTTGAAGTTCACCATTGTGGCGATCATCTATATATAAGAGACATGGAATACCAATACTTCGGAAGAAGTTGGAGGCTACGAGCCCCGTAGAATGATACACATACGGGCTGATTTTCCAGCCAAAAGGGAGGGTATTGTAGACGAAATACCAGCCACCCCATTGGATCCCGAAGTAAGTACGGCTTTCCTCCGTCAGAAGGATGTGGTCGTATCCCGATTTGTCGTCCAGTACGGTTTGGTAAGTGTCCTTAGCAACGTACCGTGGCAGGTCAATCAGCTTATCCAGGCAGAATGGCATGTCGCGCATCCATAAGTTGAGAAACCGCGCATCATGACACAGGCGCGGTTTCGTTGGTTCAACGGTCAGCGGAAGTACGAGATGAGGGGGGTGGACCGCACCCACTCGCCCTAACAGCGAGACTGCCCCTGTTTTTACTCTGGCGACCAGCGTGTTTGTCACAAACTCTCTAAAGGGTTTGCAGGATGGGTTATTCCTGAATATTTTCCTTGGGGGCCGGCTCGAATCAAAGTGCTCGCCTTTGAAGTTACCCCTGAAATGCATGAAATACGGGTCAACGGAGACTTTTTCCTTTATCCACGTCAAAATCTCTGAGTGTTTTGGGCTCGGATTTGCTTGCGCTACGAACTCCCAATGGTTAAGGTGGTTATGCAGTTCTTTATTTTAGTATGTATATACTTGATGTGTGCCCTTCCTTTTGTGTAAGCTTGTTTATGCTTGATTCCATTCTAGGTTTCTAGGTGTTATGTTACGAATGATTGTATCGTCAGATACAATGGATTAGACCTTTGATGTCAGATACAATGGATTAGACCTTTGATGCCGCAACAGGTGTACGGTTGTCCCCCTCCCTTGTGGGGTGGACTTAACATATCATATGACCTGCATCTGATCTCCGACACAAAGGTCAATATCCTATTACTAAACATACACACCCCACTCATTATATACACATACACACATAGTATATAATGCGTATGCACCATACAGAACAAATATAAAAGTACCAGTCCCTGTTCATTGGGATTCCTGTGGTTTTGGGACTCCTGTGGTTTTCATACTGCCTGGCTACAAAGATAAGATGGCGAGTGCTAAATGAGACAAATGACAAATGGCGAAATAACTTTCAAAAGATGTCCATCCCTACAAAAATTGGTGCAGTTATATTGCAGGCTTATCAACTGTAAACTCCCCTTCAGTCATGCTAGAGGTAACTCTGCAATCATCGATTTTTATCATGGTTTTGTAGGTAGCAATCCGTTTTGTCATAATCATTGTACCTTTTTCTCACTGTAATTTTAGTTCACATCTCCTGCTAAACAAGTAACAATTTATCCTCCGTAAAGTTATCCTCCGAAAATTTCATCCTCTGAATTTTACTCTATATTGAATTTTGACTTCAACATTGCCCTTTAGTTAAATTGATCCTCTAAAGAACTGGCCTTGTTGCATTTACGCGTTGGGTTGGGCTTTGGTACCAAAGCAGAAACGCGTGACCATCTCAGGAGTCAGACCTGGGATTAATGGTCTTTCAGCCTTCCCAATCCCTGATGACGAAGGCTGTTTGAAATGCACAGTTGGCGTAAACAATTCTTTAGAAACCCCATGCATGGATTTTTGTAGATAGAACTATCCATAGATCTATACCAGACTATAGATCTGTTTAAACTACTACAACAAGAGGCAGTTACCCCTTTCTATTGAAGTTTCATTTTGTGCATTATACTGTATGACTTTAATTTATTTTACACATAAATTTCGACTGTGTGAATATATAGAATTTATGGCACTCAAGAAATTAGGCACTCAAGAAATTAGGCATAAATTCCTTTAGGCATAATTTCTTTTGGGCATAAACTCCTTTTGTGCATATATATTTCTTTTTTGTGCATATGAAAATAAATTTCTTTTTATGCAAATAAAATTTCTTTTTGTGCATAAAAATTCTTTTTGTGAAAATAAAAAATAAAAATTTTAATCCTGTGTATTCATACAATTTTAGAAAACACAATTTTAGAAAACACTATTAGAATACATACACCCATCATTCGTAACATAACACCTAGAAACCTAGAATGGAATCAAGCATAAACAAGCTTACACAAAAGGAAGGGCACACATCAAGTATATACATACTAAAATAAAGAACTGCATAACCACCTTAACCATTGGGAGTTCGTAGCGCAAGCAAATCCGAGCCCAAAACACTCAGAGATTTTGACGTGGATAAAGGAAAAAGTCTCCGTTGACCCGTATTTCATGCATTTCAGGGGTAACTTCAAAGGCGAGCACTTTGATTCGAGCCGGCCCCCAAGGAAAATATTCAGGAATAACCCATCCTGCAAACCCTTTAGAGAGTTTGTGACAAACACGCTGGTCGCCAGAGTAAAAACAGGGGCAGTCTCGCTGTTAGGGCGAGTGGGTGCGGTCCACCCCCCTCATCTCGTACTTCCGCTGACCGTTGAACCAACGAAACCGCGCCTGTGTCATGATGCGCGGTTTCTCAACTTATGGATGCGCGACATGCCATTCTGCCTGGATAAGCTGATTGACCTGCCACGGTACGTTGCTAAGGACACTTACCAAACCGTACTGGACGACAAATCGGGATACGACCACATCCTTCTGACGGAGGAAAGCCGTACTTACTTCGGGATCCAATGGGGTGGCTGGTATTTCGTCTACAATACCCTCCCTTTTGGCTGGAAAATCAGCCCGTATGTGTATCATTCTACGGGGCTCGTAGCCTCCAACTTCTTCCGAAGTATTGGTATTCCATGTCTCTTATATATAGATGATCGCCACAATGGTGAACTTCAAGTACCACTCGATAAAGGCGAGTACGCTATGTTAAAAAGTGCCGACGATCGCCATCAAGCGGCGGCCAAATCAGCTATTTTCTTAGTCGCCTATCACCTCGTGAAACTGGGTTACTCTACAGAAGTCAGTGTTGGTGCCGAGAAAGGTAGTCCCTTACTTGGGATTCCTATCCGACTCCTCCCGTCAGGTATTCCATCTTAAACCAGACAAGAAGGACAAGTTCCTTGCACTCATACGAGAAATCCTTGGCAGCTCGAAAGTCTCAGTGAAAACCTTACAGCGTCTGACAGGAAAGTGTATCTCGTTTAGCCTTGCTGTTCCCGCTACAGGGCTGTTTATCAGGCGAATGAATAGCGCCATCTCGCGGGGTATACAGTCCCCTTCCAAGTTGATCCCTCTAGAAGGAGACCTACGAGAGGAGATCTCCCACTGGACTTTCCTAGAAGGCTGGGATGAGCCTCTGCCATGGAGGGACGAGCGACATGTAAGAGTATCGATTGCAACAGATGCGTCTGGTACAGGTTGGGGTGGGGTACTATTATCACCCTCACCTGGGGAGAGAATAGGCGACTACTGGACGGAAGAACAGCTTACCTACGACATATCGACCAAGGAGGCAATTGCTGTCAACAATGTGCTGATGGCCTTTCAAGATAAAATAGTCAACGCTCGTGTGAACGCCTCGGTAGATAATAAGTCAGTTGTTGAAGCCTGGAACAACAAAACAGGGAAAGGCTTGGAACTCAACAAAGTTCTCAAGAGGTTGTTCTTTACCACAATGGAACTTAACATCTCCCTCTCTATGACGTACGTACCTACTAAGGAAAACCCAGCGGACGCACCTTCTAGACGTCTCTCCCCACGGATAGTAGGCTATCAGACCACTTATGGCAGATTGTTGAACGTGAGTTTGGGGGCGAATATGGGCATTCGTGTGATATGATGGCACTAGACTCGAATGCCATGACAAACGCACAAGGGAGACCCTTACCGCACTTTACACCAGTCCACACCCCGGGGTCACTAGGGGTAGACGTTTTTGCGCAAGACCTAGCACTCCATGCAGCGTTATGAGGAGACCCTATGTTTTCCCGCCAATGCTACTTACCGGCCCTGTAGTACGGTTCTTACAATCATTCAGGCAATGTTGCACTATTGTAGTCATGGATACATTCCCGAGAAAATACTGGTGGCCAATTATTGAAAAGTTGGCATCCAAAAAGAAGCTGCTTGCGTCTCGTGGTGATAGTCGCGCCCTGCTGGTCCCGACAAAAAAGGGCTGGTTCCCACACAAAGGCATCCCTGGGGATCTATGGGCCTTCGCAGTCACTTTCCTATAAACTCGCTCTGGCATGCACCCTGAACGATATGTCTGAGCATAATCAAAACGAACGCAGCCCTCTGAGAAAATATTGTTTGTTCGACAGGAACTTCCAGTGATTGCAAAGTTGTTTGTCCCGTCTGTTAGATGTCCCACGTGCGCACACGCCAACGACGACGATTTTCGTTATTGTCAACGATGCGGGTACAAACAAAAGTTGATAAACCGCAAGTCGCTTGCTAGCCAATTGGATATTACTGTTAATGTTGAGGAGATCGACGCCCGACTTCAGCAGCTCTGGAATTATGAGCAAGCTACGAGTTATAAGAAGCAAAAGGACTCTCTTCAGAAAGAACTGGAAAAGTTCCTGGCTAAGCTACCTGGGTACGTTTCGATCGCCACAGTTACCCCTAAGGATTTGTGTCGATTCTTAATTTTCAAAGACAGAAATGGGAAAACCCAAGTGCACCGCAATAGCTGTGAATTTATAGGACGTCATGGCCAATTTGCCTGCGGTTGTCCGTCACGACTCTCATACAAAACTGTAGATTCTTATATTGGCAAGTTAAGGTCCATATTCCATTCTATTGGACGGGACGGAGAATGGGATAAGAGACTAGGTCTGGGTAACCCCGCTTCTGATAAGCTAGTAAAAGACTATCTTCGTTTGGTCACTGCAGAGCAGTTACAGGCTCGTGTAACTCCCAAGCAGGCCACACCTTTCTTTATAGACAAACTTACTCAGTTATCTCAGCACTTAGATAGAGAGCTAACCTCAGCCAAATCTAGAATAGAACGCTTTATCATAGCTAGAGATCAAGCCTACTTCAAGACAGCGTTTTTTAGTGGGGATCGCCCAGGCGATCTAGGGCAGGTTAAGGTTCCAGAGATCTTACGTTTCCCGAATGACGATGGTTTTCTATTTAACCATGTATGGGGTAAAACCCTAAGGGATGGGGACAGTAATGTCTTTGGTGTAAGACGAAATCCACAGGCTGTCATTTGCCCAATAAGAGGAATTGAGAAATATATGGACGTAGCTCGTGACATAGGGATAGACCTGACGAAGGGCTACCTATTCCGCCCTACAACACCAAAGAACGGAGTGCAAGACTCACCGCTCAGTTCCTCAGCGGCAGACGCACGACTTAAATTTTACCTCAATAACATGAAGGCTGATAATGGGGAAACATTACACGGTTTCCGATCTGGCTGTGCCATAACCCTTGCATTAACCGGAGCTGACCTACCCGAGATCATGGAACATGTAGGCTGGGCTCGGAGGCACACTGCCCTGTACTATCTGCAGCTTGCGAAAGTGCTCAACCCTGCAGGTGCTTCAGCAAGGCTCTCCGCACCTTCTACTGAGAAATCAACAGCTCCATGGCAGGATATCAACCAACTGAAGCGGTTTGTCTGCGCTTTTCCAAGTCCCCAGTCAAACAAGAGGCCTGCACAGGGTACTCAGCGCTAAGCTAGTTATCGTCGAGAATTATAATTATAGTTGATAGATAGACCTTCTATGTCAACATACGACTGCACCTGTGTTTATTTTGTTTGGGTTTGAGAGTTTGGGAGTGAGGTTTGGGGGGAAATGGGTATTTTTCTGTAGAGGTATTGCAGGGTAGTTGCAAGGCCAGCCATGAAGGATCAGTAAGGCGATGGCTGGCTGAACAATATTCCCTTCCCATTCCTTAATACCACTGAGCATGAGTGTGAGTGTTGTTGAATAGAATACTATTCAAAATACTCATAATGATATGCGAAGTGGAATTATGGTTACATAACCCCTTATTCAAGGTCTGACAATCAGATTATGTAAGATCTCACGACCAGGATGCCATAAATACCAGAATCCGGCAAACAACCCTCACATTCTAGCTCAGTTTTCAGCGGGGCCGAACAAAGTGAACGACCCACCCACCCACCCAGATTCGCGTGGTCGTAAGGTGGCAACACCCCTAAGCCAAGCTGTACCAGCTTAGCTTAGCCCGCTGAACAATATTCCCTTCCCATTCCTTAATACCACTGAGCATGAGTGTGAGTGTTGTTGAATAGAATACTAGTGACCCAACCAAACACCCACTAGTGACCCCACCCACTACCCACTAGTGACCCCACCCACTTTCCTGACTAGTGACCCCATCCACTACCGACTAGTGACCCCACCCACCATCCACTGGTGAACCCACCCACCACCCACTAGTGACCCTTCCCACCACCCACTAATGGAATAAAATATATAGACGATCAAATTATATAGGACGATCAAAGATGAAAATTTTTTCATTCGCTAAAAAAAGCTTAAAAGAGGTTTTCATTTTTTTCACCCGTATGTACTCGTATGTTACTCGTATGTACTCGTATGTTGCTCGTATGTTACTCGTATGTGCTCGTATGTTACTCGTATGTTACTCGTATGTACTCGTATGTTACTCGTATGTTACTCGTATGTACTCGTATGTAGTCGTATGTTACTCGTATGTAGTCGTATGTTACTCGTATGTAGTTTTAGTCTAGATCTGAAAGAACGATCTGGCAATGTCTATGAAATATTTTGGACACAGCTGTATCAGTTCTGCTGTGGCCCATTTAAAGTCGCTTTGCTTTCATATTTGAAGATTGTAAGAGGTGAGTTTTGTATTTCGACTCAGTCGTGAAGGTTATTTTCAAGAACACAAGCGCGTGGAGAAAAGAAGGCAGACAAAACGAGCATTAAATCATTGACGTTTTTCTTCGACGCGCACCACGGTTTCTGAATTCCGTAGTATGGTGTTTCATTATTATCATGAAACATTTAACTCAGGTATAAGGCATGGGTGTTTTTCATAAAAATGCGAAAAACACTGAAAAAAATTCCCTAGGGTAGATAAAATGTCTTGCGTACAATGTTTTTCGTTAAGGTTGCTCTACCCGGTGAGACGTTTTATTTGATGTATTTGGTTACCATGTCAACGGGTTGCGTGACTTGTAAGAGCGTGACAAAGGCACAAATTTATTCCAGGTCTCTGCATTCGATGGGGGTTATACCAATGGTTTCCCAATGGGTCTTATTATGACCAGTGTCGGGCGTACACTCAGGGGAATGATTTAACTTATCCCATCGAATGCAGAGACCATTTTCCAAGAAATTATATTTAAGGTCAGAGGTCATACATTTGTTGCCATAGAGATCAACATTGGTGAAAATGATCGAGAATGACCAAAGGTATGGAAATGCAAATTGATTGGATCCCTCAGAGGCATTGGTTTAGAGATAGACTACCCCCCTCAGTTTTACGTCCGCCATTTTGGATTTGGCTTCCACCCAAGCCTTAAGGTACCTGAGAAATCTAATGATTTCTACATTCTAGCAGTGTTCTAAATAAGGGTTGTTTTTTTTGCCATCTTTATTTCAGTTATACAATATAAGTTTACAGTAAAGTAATTATACAACGAAAAATAAAAACAAAAACAAATAAATACTAGGAGGGGCTCCGGGTGGAACTCTCGGGAGTCTGGGACCGAGCCTTATCTAGGTTCCAGTCTCCCGAGTAATAACTACCACTCCATTCTGATGAAGAGCAACGGATGTTGTTCTAAACGTCAAGGTGTTTATCTAAGTTCCAGTTAGAAGAATTATCACTGTTTATAAAATAAATACTATACATACAACAGAGTGTGACGTACATCTCACATATAAAGTAATGAGGCTCATCGATCAAATTTAGTGAGAAACGATATAAAAATGTATATACATGATAATCGGGGTTCCCATTTTGAGAGGTGTAGTAATATTTGTCCCGTCCCTCTGCCACTCCTTTTTCGATTCTTTCTTCTTTTATCAAGAATATGATTTAATTATCGATGACAAGAATCTCCTAGCTTGTAAGATAACCAAGGAGAAATGCCCTCGAATTTATAAGTTTAAACAAAGGAAATCATAAGCGTGAAGGAGCTTTGGATACTCGATTTTACTTTGCATCCCGGGGTGGGGTGTGGGGGGGGGGGGGGGGGGGGGTGTGGGGGGGGGAGTACTTCAAAACATTTTGTACGGGAATGCTCCGCCGAGACTGTTTCGAGCCTGAAATTCCAGGGGATGTCTGTTTGGTTTTGGGCTAACACGTGAGTTTTCACTCAAAAAAAGGATTTCCAAGAGGGGCCAGTTCGATGGGTAAAGTTGAGCCATTACCTTAAGGTTCCTTCGTGGTAATTTTCGTTAAAATGCCATATTTTCGCGAAAAAAGGTCGCATAATCTTTACAAGTGATTCCTCACTTTAACGCTCATTTCATCTCCTCAACTACCCTGCGAGCAGTGATTCCCTCTAAATACCGTATTTGCTTCGGTATTTAACACCTTTGCTAGAGGTTTACCATAGGTTTTCCTTATATTTGTTCAGATTTGTTCGTGAGGCAAACTTGGTCAAGTTTCGATAGCTCCACGCAAGCGGATTAACGGTGCTTTCGTTCTTTAACAACATTTTACCATGAGCTTCAAAGATGTGTTCTAAAAAACGTGTTGGGGATTTTTGAAATTCTGGGAGCCGATTTTAGAGCCAATTTTCTTTGTTCGCTGTTTTTTATTTATAAAAAGTGTAAAAAAATCATACATTGAAAAGGAAATCGAATTTCCAAAATCCCCGACACGGTTTTTAGAACACATCTTAGTCAAGGCATGGTGTCAATGAACAAAAATAGCGAATATTCGCGAGGGTGGAACTCTAAAAAGTTGAACTGATGCACCGGAAAGGGAACTCCATAAAAAAAGGGTTTTGTAAAATTAAATGAAATAATACACCACAGTTTAGCCCAGGAATAAGCTTTAAAATCAGGTATCATTTAGTGTGAATATACGACCATTTTTGGTGAAATTATGCCATTTTAACAAAAAAGTACCCTTACCGTAACCTTATGTGGACTTTCCACGAGGAGGGAGAGGGCGACTCTACACATCGTATTTATGAAGTAAGCAATGCAAGTTTAAAAGTATTTCGGTAAAACGATGGCCGTTCAAAGTTACGTATTTTTCTGTGTTCTCTGGCTAGCACATTAGGCATTCAGGATATCAGATGACACTGTTTTATGACGTCATTTTGTTTCTACCGAAAATGACGAATTCGGCTTCTTATACACTCCAGACATGCGGCAGGGATCAATTCGAATAAAGACATCTTAATTTAAGAAAAACATGTTACCTCCATAACCAACAAATTTTTAAGGTTTAAATACTTCTAAAATAGTAAGCAAGTTAGGTTTTTAACGTGATTGCGCTCATATAATATCCTTGTACATAAACAAACAAATGATGCGTCAAATTACATTACTCGCATGATAGCGAGTACAAAACTAGCCACAAAACTCCTGACTTTACAGCTTCGCGGCTATTGAACCTTATCTTTCTCAAACTTGGTCAGCATGTTTGTCTAATACTGATCTATCTCGACACTGAAAACTGATTTCGTTTCATATGCACTTTTAGGGGCCACTAAAGGTTTGTGAGTCATCCATTGTTTCTTATGTCATTATGCACCATAGTCAATTGACAACCCCGCACCCCCCCCCCCCCCCCCCATTTGCGCATTAGCGGGGCATTCACCTTTTTGGCAAGTGAAAAGCAGTGAGCGCCTCGGTTTGCGGGGACAATCTGAGAGGTGAATGCACCGTCCCCGGGGTAATAATTAAGAGTGAATGTGCTCCTTGCCCAACGAATTTAGAAATACAACACAAAGGATTTTTACTCACTGAAAAGAGTCATGTCGATGGTGCCCGGTTTTCAATGCAGCCGCAGCCAAACGCAAAGCGCAATAAAACCTTATTTTTCTACTTGCATGTACTTTCGCTAGTGTAGATTAAAATTTAATATGTGTAATTCAAGTAACAAAAATCGTATTTATCGTGTCTTTTGTGAAATAAGGAGCTGTTCATATGGAGGTGAGACAGCCCGGAAAGTGGGCTGGTTTCTGTTGTGTTGTGTCCGGGGAAGAGAGTGACTCCCCGCTCGATGTACTGTGTGGAAGCCGTGAAAGAAAGCGCATCTCCCGACCAACGGGGCAGTAATGAAGTGTGAATTCTGTACGAAAGCCCCGCTAGTACCCCGCTAATGCGCGAATGGGGGGGGGGGGGGGGGGGGGGTGCGGGGCTGTCAATTGACTGGTGCATTAGCGGGTTCGAAACTCCCAACAAATATATTCACCCGCTCCACTATGTCATACTATAAAAAGTGAAACTTAGTCCTTCGATATTTTTAGCTTGTTTCCTTGAAGTTTGCTGCCTCTATTCGATTTGTTGTTTACAAGTTTTCATGAGGTTTCCACAGATCATGTGAGCAGTATTTAAGGACTTGGGGCCAATATTTTGTCCACGTAACTAACCGTTGGTTTATTAGTACGAGATGTTTAGCCAATTTGGGGTTATCCGCCGTGTAAGAACCATTCCAGAGGACACATTTGTGTTCAGCTCTCCTTTCATCGCATGACTCGTTCCTGGTGAGTTGTTCCAGGTTCTTACAAGGGAGAACAGCCACATTTGACTTCGTTCATTATATATTCCTGGGTCACGAAGGTGTTAATACCGTATAAAATCTAGCTAAATTTTCGTGTGTCATTTAAATGTTTGCTGCACTAATAGAGAAATAAGTCGAACGCCATTCCACTGGTTTCTGTAAAAAGGTATATTGAGCATCTTTTAAACCGTTAATTTTGCATATGTTAATGTCTGGTATCAACCTTGAGCACATCAATGGGTTTACGTGGGATGCAAATTTTGCAAAGCAACGAGTCCAAGTGATCATTAGAAAGGCAGAAGGAATCTACCAAGATAACTTTGCAGAAGGCAACACAAGCTCCTACGATACCGTTCACTTTTTGCCTTACTTATCCGAAGAGAATGAAACTAAAAACGCTGACACCGATGTCAAAAGCCGAGAGCAGAACGTGAATGATTCAAGTGGCAAACCATTTCTTACTAGTGTACCACTCCCTCCGGGCGATTATCACTTGTTGTTTAGACTCTTTGACGAGGAGACTAAAGTATACGGGGCTCTGAGGACAATGGATTGTTATAACAAGACAACTCTGGCCACAGGACGGGAGGTGAACTATATAGAAGTGATTAAGGGAGCTACCAGAGGTGGGTAACATCTTGCATACTGATACCCGGGACTGATACTCTGTATACAGCTAGTTATATACCGTTTCCGGGAAACGTTGTCACTGGAAAAAGCAACAAAGCTTGGTGCGCTACGGAGTATGGGTAAAGATCTATTTGAATTTCTGTGCAATATTAGAACCAAACATGCTTAGAAATGTGCTGAAATGTAATAATGTTACCTGTGGTTGCGATAACTGTCTGAATTCATATGAAACAGTAGCAGTTTAGCTGCCCCATTATCCTTTGCGCTACAAGCTTATAGGCTTTGGGGTGACAACGTTTCCCGGAAACGGTATATTAATAGGACAATAACATGACTTTTGGAGGGCATATACTTTATTTGTGTCCCTCGTAGCATCATTTGCACCCTCGCGCGTCATGTTATTATCATTATTATCACTACACAAGGCCAAATAATACAATAATACTGTAAGCTTAGATGAAAGGCAAAAAAATCGTATCGGTCACAATTATTTCACCCGTTGTCGATTACAAACTTAGGTTAATACATAAGCTTAAAACAAAAAGAATCACAACTTTTAAAAGCACATAAAAATCTACTCTGCTAGCAAGGTAATAAGAATCCCAAAAGGCAATACAAATGAACACATAGTCATATCAAATGTTTACCAGATAAATTCATCCATGGCGATAAAGAAACGAGAGAAAGTTAGAGAAAAACTCGAAAATTTTTCACCGAGTGAATTCCCGCCACAAACTCGCACTAAAATGGTATCCGCGTGATCTTATTGGTCTAGCGTGGCAGCAGAGCGCCACCACGGCCAATCAGAATGAGGGCGGTAAATGTATTTGCGGCCCGCTGTTTGCCATTTGGCCCGCAAAAATAGAGCGTTTTAGAGAGGGCGGTTTACAATTTGGCCGCGCGTAGTGATAATAATGCTGCTTCGCGAAAGCATGTATGAACCATGCTTATAATATACAGGGCAAAATTACTTAATGTTGATTGGCTAAGAGCGAGGCATTTTCCTTAATTGAGGGCAAAATTACTTGGTTGCGATGGAACGTTTCTTTTTTCTTTTCCGATTCTGGAAGTTCATGTGTGAGGCCGTTTGCGTTTGCTCAAAGCAATCAACACTTGTCAAATTCTGATGAATGGACGAATAAAATGCCTTCAGATTGGTCCAATTTGATTGACAGTGTTTTTCTTCGATCTTTTTGGCTTTGCAGTCAACACGCGCGCTGAACGTTGCCCTGTTATATCATTAACATGTAATCGCATGGGTTCCCCTTAAAATTTGGGATTAATTTCACTTGAAAACACTCGTGAAATTAATCCCAAATTGAATCGGCCTCGCTACTCATGTGATATGAAGAGGGACACGGCCCTAAGCTAGTAGTAACCAACGTCTTATTTAACTGACCCAACATTATTATTGCACGGCTTGAATTTTAAAATGGATGGTCATCAAACGGTGGACCATTACAGTTATAAGCGTAGACACACATCTTCAGATTAGAAATCTTAGTTCTTAGTTCATTTGACTCCTAAATATCAGGTAGAAGCTGCACAACTACCACGATGCAATGCGCGCATTCTTTACACTGTTCGCCGAATGTACCCCATTCATCGGCGTCAGAAAATATTCTTGCTTTCACGTGACGTCATCACAATTCGTTGAAAGGTATTTTCAGGAGTCAAATTTGTACAATGTTTCCGAAATTTTAGGTACCAGCCAAAATGTCAAAAGCGATCATAAGCGTCTAGGAGGTTCAGATACGCGATCGTAATTTGCAGATTTTGATCCTTCTTTTTCTCGACATTAAAGGATTTGTTTGAGAAGCTACATCAAACACTCACCAGGGTTTTTCATCAGGGTTTCCAAACACCTCCAAATCCGTTAAGGTTACTGAGAACCTTCGCGCACGTGTTCGAAAAAAAATCAACCTATATATCAACCTATATATCGTTGGAAAGCTTATAGAATGGACTAGCGAACTATGGCAAAAATAAATATTTTTTCATAATTAGAAATTTTTTTAAGGTTTTATTAAAAATTCGGGTGTATGATTTTCAAGAGATAACGTTGTCGAACTGCTCGACCTTGATTCCCAAGTAACACATCGTTTTAATCCTTAAAGGTGTTTCTCAAAAACCGTGACCGCGTTTTTTTAAAATTTGCTTTGTTCAAAAGTTATCGAACTTTTAAATTTCGAAGGTCAAATTTTGTAGATTTTTCACGCTCTAAAAATTTAAGAAATTCATAACTTTTGAACTAACCAAACTTTAAAAAATCGCAGACACGGTTTTTGAGAAACACCTTTAAGGATTAAAACAATATGTTACTTGGGAGTCATGGTCCAGCAGTTCGACAGCGTTAGCTCGTGAAAATAGCACACCAAAATATTAATCAATGCTTTAAAAAAATTACAGGTATCAATAAGTGATTTCTTTTTGCCATAGCCCGCTAGTCCATTCTATAAGCTTTCCAGCGATATATAGGTTGACATATTTTGGTTAAGCTAAGGACGTGTATGATTTTTTTTCGAACAACGTGCGCGAAGGTTCTCAGTAACCTTAAAAACCTCGGATTTGCCTCGCTTTTCAACCCACTTCTCGGATTTGGACAATCCTGGTGAAACCGCACGCTGACTCATGTTTGATCTATTACTAGGCTTTTTAGAAAGTTGGTAATTTGGTCGCCACAGTGGAGACATTTACTGTTAAGAATGGCATACATTTTTAGTCGTTCGTACGGACGGGAAATGCCCGCGGCTATGACACAATAGACCTCCTCGGCTTGGGCGTATGTTTTCCCATTTCAGATCACGTGGCATTCCCATGAGTATTCTCTGTTTCTTTTTCTGCTACGCACCGAAGCCAGTAGCAGGGACTTCTGTACTGCGCATGCACGAATCCGCTGACCAATTCAATATGATTCCGGGCGCTATAATCGCCAATTTCCATTGTTTTAGTCGGAATTGACATAATGGCGCGAAGTTTTCAGCTCGCACTGTTCTTTTTTCTTTATTTTGTAATTCAAAATATTTCTACGATAAGCTCTAGTGTTCTGTGTGCAACAAACGAGATGTCGACAGGACATGTTCTGGCTCCACTTTTAAGCCATGTTACGAGCAGTGTTACGGAATTGATAGCATGCATCTTGAACAGCATACCATATACTACCACAAAAAAGCCATTGCTGAATTCAGAAGAAACGTAATTTATGATAGTATACATACAATTTTTTAAAACCTTGAAGACCCCCTCACCCACCCATCGAGGTTTATAGTACTGGACGACTGCCACAATCAATATTACAAAATTTACGACGAACGACAAATGGAAATGTTTATTGAGTTTATTTCTTGGCAGAACAAGTCATTTTAAGACGCTAGAGAAACACTTCCAATTACAAAGAAGGTATTCACTCAAAACACCCACCCCTATCCTGCCTAGAGGCCATCCCTATAGCTCTTTAGTTGCATATTCTGCCACAGTTAGAATCACAACATTGATGGTGTGAAAATGCCCCTGTTACAATTCAGAAGATCTGGAAAAATAAGATGGATGAAATAAGTCAACATTACTGATACTAAAAGTCGTTAAAGACCTGCACGTGCAACAAAATCGACACAAAAGTACTACAATATGAAAAAAAGTTTTAGTTATGTTAGCGAATTTTGAACACAAGAAAATGTTAACAACTTAACAGCTGGATCATTACTGGTTAAAATCATGCTAAAACTAAGATGGAGAAATGAGCTCGATATTTTTCTATAGCACATAAAAGAGGAGGCCACCATTACAAATTATGCAAGAAAAATTGATGGTGAAATATTGTTATTTATTACGTATTTAACTCAAAGCGATCTCTGTTTAATCTGCGCTCTCAACAACCTTATAGTATTGCGACATCGTTCAGATACATTAAATACATATATTTGTCATTCTGTGGTGGTATCGGCTTCAAGAGTGTTACGCATAATTTGAACAGGTTCAATAGTCATTTGAGTTCAATAGTATAATTCATATGATCAGCGAATTTTCATGGCTAGTTTAATCGTTTCTTGATGATACCCTTGGTTAGTTGAGAACAATCAAGAAAGATTTAAGATGGAGAAATGGACTTGCTGGAATTTTAGTGGGCTCGGAGCATTCAATATAATTAACTTGTACACTGAAATTAAACAGAATTTTCACTGGTGTTCTCGACAATCGCAAACGCGAATTATCAAGATTGACTTCAAAACATGCCCAATGCTTACCGTAGAGAAACTTACCGTATGTGAAATGATTCAGGTTCTCCTTTAAAATGAGCAAGCAACTTCCAATTACGGGATGTAACAAGACAACATGGCTGCAATATTGACGAAGCTTGAGTTTCTTTGAACGTCCCTTGATGACAACTCGAACCTATTGCAAGTTCCTTTCCATAGAATAGGCAGCAAAGACATAGATAAAAACCTTTAGGCGAATTCTGGAGTAATTCATTTCAATTTCGTTCCACATATCACGGTCAAATCCCGTAAACATTGAGCTGTCATGACCCTTCTCCGAGGCATGAGGGAGTTCAATAAATCTAAGCCGCGCATGCGTATGCAAATGTCCCTGCTACTACCGAAGTCAATAATCCGCGAACGAGAAACGCGACAACTTCTCGACAAAACATGCACGTTTGAAACATAAATTTACGCGAAAAGATCGTCTCACTTCATGGTAGTAAAAAAGCATACATTTTGAGTGGTCTTCATTCCAAAGAGCTTTGAATTAAATTTTGATCGGGACTTTGTTTTGTATTGTATTTTCAGGAAGGCATCATCCGAAGCAAAAGAACTCGGCGTCATCAGTACACGACGCTAACGAAGAGGAGAGATCCGGCTGCGGGTGTCCCTGCATATTTCTTTGACATCACGGGCAACAATTTGCTATAATAGCATCTATACTATAGTAGGGCAATCTGACGAGACAGCAGGCGAGTCACTGGTACCCTATTTAACAATTTTAAAATTCATGAGTTATTCATAAGGTTTGTCACCAATCGGTGAACCCTATATTGGTCACGTGTCGTGTTTATAAATACGATAGACACTCATGTTTAACTTTTGAGGGGTGTGTGGGGGGGGGGCTTTTTTGTCAGTGCAATATTTTTTTTTCTACCTCCTGTTATGCGGTGAGGATTTTTTTCAGATACGAAAGAAGGGTTTTAGTCACCATTTTGCTGTGCAGGAATTTTTTTCAAAAAGCCCCCCCCCCCTCCCCCCAAGTCGAGAGTTAAATGGTCAGCCCCTAATGAGTGTCTATATCGTAGTTATAGACACGGATAAGTGCCTGTTTAGACACTTCACAGCGCATATGGGTGTACAAGGGTGGACCCTTGCCAACGCGGGATCGAAACTAGTGCTAGGTATGCACTTCTATTCCTGACCGTACGCATTGGGTGAATTTTTTTTAGGATTTCATGAACGCTGGTCACCCAAACCGCAGCTCTTATCCATGTGGGCTGCTTATTCTGTATCTGCGCATCCTTGACGTTCTACGTCAAACTAGCCATACTCTGCGGTTGTCAAAACTCATGACTACATTTTTCTTTTGTTCGAGAAAGTTTATTAAATGCATTCTTTAGTTTCTTTTTCTTTAGATAAAAAGGTGTTAAACGCTGTCGAATTAGATGACTTGTTCATTAGTTACTTCGTGAAGGCGTACACTATGTATAACACCTAGTCCTTCCTACTCGTAAAATTAATTTCGTATTGACTAATTCAAGCAAGAGTGGATTACCAAGAGTTTCCATATTTACTATGTACGCCCGAATCACAGTCAGAAAGTGTCTATTTTTAGAACTAGGATGCCCGCGAACTAGGATGCCCGCGAAAATTCGTCATCCACAGGGTTCCCACTTTCTCGCCACGCGAACAGTTGTGAGATCCAGCCTAAAATTAAATCGCAGATCAATGGAAAAACCGTTAAAATCGCAAAGATAAGGTAGGATGTTCTCTATTTTGTTGTGTATTGGGTATACGAGCATTCGAGCCTGAGCATTCGAATACTTTCGCGCGCGCAACTCAAATCTAAAAATAGACACTTTTCTGACTGTGATGTGGACAAATACAGTAGGGAAAGATTCTAACTATTGTTAATCCACTCTTGATTCAAGTTATAAATTTCCGCATCTTGTAATATAAATTTCAGAAGTGATTTATAAAATTCGCATGTCGTGTCTTATCGGTTGATATAAACACTCGGGTGCGCCTCGTGTTCATATCACCCGATAAAACACTCCAGCTCGTTTTATAACCACGATTTCGAGTTTTCTATGAGTCAATAGATAGTTAACGAGGCGCGTAGCGCCGAGATGACTATTTGACTCATAGAAAATGAGGACGAGTATAGTAGTCTACTTGTTTTAGAAACCCACTAGTAAACTACCTTTGAGTTGTTGCTATAACTTATTTATTTTCATGGTTTTAGAAAGTTTTGCGCTAGCGTTTCCGCCTCACTATCTATTACGTTGTAGATAGTGAGTAGTGGAGCCAATCAGATTGCATGATTCGTGAAAAGTATGCGAGTGGGTTTCTACCATGAAAACTTGATACTCTGGCAATGTGACTTCAACACTGATGTTGCTACGCCAACTGACATGCCATATTATAACAAAACGAGGAATTTACAGGTTATTATGACAAGAATTCGACCTACTATGATGATGCAAGCCACATGAACCCCGAGAACAAACTTACAAGCAAAGGGTCGTCGAAAAGAGCGTTAGGGGAGCGTGTATAACAAGTTATATAATCCGACTGGACGCGCTCGCCGGCACGCGTACAAATAGTACAAATCTAGAGTACAAGGATGAGTGGTTTTCATCCGACTGTGAAATAGATACTAACCAAATAGGCACTACTATACAGGCCCGTAGCCAGGGGGGGTCCGGGGGTTTCTCAAAAAACAAATTCATACCACAGTGGTCCGCTTTTTCTAGATTAGCCCCCCACCCCTCCCCCCACAAAAATACCTGGCTACGGGCCTGCTATACACTATTAAAGTAATTTGTATTGTATTCTCCTTTTTAATTATGACTAGTAGACACTATCAAACACTGACTATTAGTTTTTGTTTCACAGCCGGATGAAAACCACTCTTTTTATCTAAATTTTAGGTAACTCTCAGCCCATCTGTTGAGCCATTCGGACTCCATGCTTGAGAAAGAGGAGTGAGTCCAAAGAGATTGCACATACTTTTTTATTAGAATCAAAATATCTTAGATTCTTGTCACAGAGCTTTCCTAAAAATGATAAGTACAAAAATACCTTATACTTCACACAATAAATTAGAAACTTGAATATTTGGTATTTGAAATAGTAATTTACAATTCAAGAAAAATTCCAATTCCGTTATAAGTTGGACATTATCCAAATATATATTTCGACTTTCAAGCTACAAATATTTCAATTTTATGTGAAAGCTCTATATGGTACTTCTAACTGTACACACACAGTATATTGACTATATTTTCTAGGTTCCACGATCCTGACACCTATTTCAACTAGTTAAAAACATTTTACAGAAAGAGAGGATCGCATTTTCTTCCGTTGCGCGCGAAGCGCGCCCTGACTTTGATAAACGCATTTCATTGAACCTCAGAGAAAAGGTAGATGAGCATTCCATTTTTGTGTATTGTAAACAAAGCCTATAAGTTGTATTCTTCATGCGCGCAAAGCGCGCCGCAAATGACGAAATTATTGTTTTCATGTTCGTGAAGCGCGGCCCGAATGATGAATTTCTATGTTGTCACGTCGAAAACATCATCAATTGCTTATCGCCATCATCATCGCCAATCTAGCCACGTGATCACTACCACCACATCTAACACCACCAGCATCAGAATCACCATCATTAATTCATCATTATCGCTGTCTTGGTAACCTTCGTCTTCGCCATCATCAGCAACAAGAAAAACAACAACGAAAATATTTCGCCTTCATAATCTATCAACTACATCATAACGAGAATCCTTTACAACAAGACATCTTTGAAGAAGAGAAGTTCAACATGACACCCTATCCTTCTACAAATAAACATCCTCTTTCTTATAGAGGCAATGTTCTACTTTATCTATAATGACTACCCTCGAACACGTTCGTTAGTATCCTAACCTACTTCATTTAGCACACTTACCTACGTGGCATTCATAGATATCCCCAATGAGTACCTTTAGCGAGTACGTTATCCTAACCTACTTCATTTTCCATACTCCTGTACCTTCGGGGCATTCATAGATTTCCCAAAGAGTACCTTTAGCGAGTGAGTGCCTCCTTCAGATGGCATTTACCAGTATTTTCATGAGTTCCCAAAGAGAATGAAAGGTAGATAAGCGAGTAGTTCTACACTGCTAACGGAGCTACAATCGCCCTGCAAAAGATAACATCTACAGTTAACTATTTCTCCAATGGAATTTCAGTGCCCATCCTGTGTTGGAGCAAAATTGGCTGCAGAAATGCCGTCATATTACAGACAATACTGATTTGATGGACAGAATCCATGCAGGCGCCATGTTGGTTAAACCAGGGAAGTGTGAGAGAACAAACAAACCTCGGCCTTGACAAATCTCACAATTTCCAATAATTGTTAATTGTTACGCGCTCTGAGAGCAGATTCCGTATGCCTGTAAAAAAGTGCGGTGCCTGCCGTGTCCCCGCCTAACCGTGCCGTACCGTGTTAAAGGGGCTATGTCACGGTTGTTTTAACAAAATGTTATAAAACTAGGCCAGTGATCTACATAAACAACTCAGAATCCTATAAAAATGCTTCAACATGGTCTAGAAACAAAAAAGCACATAAATTTGTATTAGCCGTATTCACTCGTCTGAGACGAGTCTTTCGTCCGGACGGAAAATTCGTCTTAGTGTGAAACCGGGACGAGACGGTTTTTTGATGGAAAATCTTAGTGTAAAACCCGGATGAGACGGATTTTTGATGGGAAATCGTCTGAATTCATATCAGACGGAAAACTCGTCAGACGAAAAACCCATCATGACGAGTTTTCCGTCCTCTAGTGATTTCCAAGTTTGAAAACTGTTCAGCCTGGGTAAGAAATCAAAAATACCATTTCACATCAAATTCCATCCGCTCGATAAATCTATCTTATTAGACATTTTAATGTACAATATCGCTGGATATTTTTTCGAGTCTGGAGAATTTTGTCGAGCCCCTCTTCGGGCGAGACAAAATACAAAGACGAGAAAAAATGTTCAGAGATATTGTACACTAAACTGTCTAATAAGTTATTTATTATCCGACATCTATTTTCCAATGTTTTGAAGCGAGAGTGCACGAACTTAGTGAAAATAGTTTTGAAGTGTACAATATCGCGGGATATTTGTACTCGCCCCAGTCTCACTCCTGCGATATTTGTGCTCCTCTGTTGCAGTTGGATAATAACACAAAATTACTCCAAATCATTACTGGTCTAGCAGTTGAAAGGTTATTAAAAAAGGACTTGAAAGAAGGTCGTTGAAAGGTTATTCAACCTAGACGATTATTCATTTCTTGTGAATCTGACTGCACTTTAAAGCTAGCTAAATTAACCCTATAATTATATAGCCAGCTCGAAATCCCATTGTGCCGGCAGATCGATTTTTCTTAAATCGTTCAATTACTTTTAAATTGGATCGCGCGCGCTCTAATTGGACAGTTCGCACCTAAAATTGGACAGTTTGGGTTTGAACATGGATGTTATATAATTAATAAATAACAGGACTCCATGCTTATCCAATTAAGAAAAAATGGATGATTCCTCGGAACTCCAAATTGTTCCTCTGAATCATCCAATTTTTTTCTTAATTGGAGAGCATGGAGTCCTGTTATATATTTAAGCAATAAAAGTACTTTCCGCGTGCTCTCTGCTTTCTTACAAACACGAGGGGGATGTTGGGAGAACTGATCAAAACTTGAAAGACACGAGCCGAAGGCAAGTGTCTTTCAAGTTTTATCAGTTCGACCAACATTCCCCGAGTGTTTGTAAGAAACCAGAGAGCACGCAGAAAGTATTTTTATTGCTTTTAGAAAATAACATACACACGCGCGACAACGTTGCGTGACAATCGTGTTTCTCAGGTCTCTTACAAACACGCTTTTTAACCAATCAGAATGCGCACATTCACCATACAACATAGGTGTTATTTTCTAAATACAAATCGTGACACTGCCGCTTTTGGTTTGTTGATAAGTCATTTCGTGCGACGTTGATTGGCTGAATGCTCACGTGAAGGCGAGGTTCCGTACCAAGTCGTGACCATTCGCCTTTGTCACGCGCCGCCATTTTGTTTCCAGAATGACACAGCAAAGAAGAAAAAACAGTGAGCCAACTTTTTGGTTCTTAAACAAATAAGGAGTACTTTTTGGTAGCTTTGTCAACTTTTGTACCATAAATCCCAGCATCAGGCTTCGCTTTCCAATACGAGCAAAACCCGCGTCCTGCTTGGCCTCGTTTCCATGCTGAATAAATCGGCTGAAAAATTCAAGATGGCGCATGTGTGACAAAGGCGAATACCGTGTTCCGTGCATTATACGGTCATACGAAATCTGCTCTTATAATTAGCAATTGTAAAGTCATGGCGTACCTTTCTCATGATGTCCAGGATCGTGTATAGTCCTGGGGAATCCACGGGTACATTCAAGGCGGACGAGAGAAGATCCTGAAATGATGGATGCATGTTTCGCTTAATGAATGGGGTCCAGGGAAATTATATAGTATAGAGCGGTTTTCACATGACTGTCGTGAAAGCAATTCATGAGTAATTCACTATCCAATCAAATGCGATAGTAATTCGACAACAAACCAATCGGAGAGCGAGGTGATTAGCAATCTCTCCTTTTCGCGAGCGAAAAGTAACCACAAGTAATTGTGTAATTATTTTCTCTGCGCAATCTGATTGGCTGAAGGATCAAATATAATGCCCTCGACCAATCACAAGCCGAAGCAATCGAGTCGCGACAGTCATACGAAAACCGCTCTAACAAATATTATTATTCATTCGACATATTTTTCCGTTTCTGATTGGTTGAGCGCCACCGGCGAATTCTGCGAGCGACTTATTCCATCGATGACGTCAAATATTGGATAAGTTGAACAATTATTGCACGTGTGACGTCATGCGCTTGTTGGTGTCAAAGAAAGGCCCTTTAGACGCGGTGTAATTTACTGGGCTTTATTGAACTCTGGAGTAGACTGCCTAGAACAAGCTTTGGTCAGCTTTTATGTCGAACAAGTGTGAATATTTTACACCTTATTACACTAATTACTTGGCCAATACAAAAGACTTCGAAAACTAATTACGTTCTATACCATTACAACTTAATTAAAACCAGACCTAATTACATTTTTACGAATAGAGCTTAATTACAACCAGACTTAATTACGTTCCATACAATTGCATCTTAATAATAACCGGATTTCTTTGTTCATTTGCTCACACAAGCCCCTCTTCAGAAAATGCTAACAGAACATGTTTTGTATTTTTTTTTTAACCGATGACTAATTAAACAAACTACTTACACTCTGCTCATATAGTCCGCGCCCTTTACAGCTTGGACTTGGAATCGGTAATTCTGTAGAAACAGCGCCCATCTCATGATCCGTCCAAAAAAAAAAAAAAAAAAAAAAAAAAAAAGACTTGCGTATCGCACGGGGAATGTACCATCTTCGTGTCTTTGCATAAGTACAGCTCCGACTCCAACATCTGACGCATCGGCTTGCACGATGAATGGCTTGGTGAAATCTGGTAGGCGGAGTATTGGCGCTTCTCCTAGGCTTTCCTTTAGCTTGTTGAAGGCGTCTTGCTGCTTTTCTCCCCAATCTACTTTGTTTGCTTGTCCTTTCTTTGTGAGATCCGTGAGAGGAGTAGCCACTTGAGCGTAATTCGGGATGAACTTTCTGTAGTAACCTGACAGGCCCAGAAAAGCCCGCACTTGCTTCTTGGTGGTGGGTACTGGTGCATCCACAATCCGAGTGAGCTTGTCTGTTTCCATCCAGACTTTTCCTTCTCCGATCTTGTGCCCTACGTACTCTACGGTGTCTCGTCCCATTGAACATTTGGAAGGTCTGGCAGTGAGTCCCGCTGATCTGATTCGCTCTAACAGGTTCCTTAATACTTCGAGATGCGTCTGCCAGTCGTCTGTATGGACTAGTACATCGTCTACGAAGTGTTCCACGTGAGGGGCGTCTTTTATCACTTTTCGTATCGTCCGGTTAAAGGTTGCGGCGGAGTTCACCAGACCGAATGGCATGCGCTTAAACTGGTAACATCCATTCTCAGTGGTGAATGCGGTCTTCTCCTTGGAATCATCATCCATCGGTATCTGCCAGGAGCCTTTGCTGAGGTCGATTTTTGAGAAGAACTTGCTTCCTTGAAGCTTGGCCATGATATCATCTGTGTTACCCATGGGTTGATTGTCGAACTTGGTGACGAGGTTAAGGCGGCGGAAGTCTATGCAGAATCTGTTGCTGCCATCCTTCTTCTTCACGATTACTATAGGGGAGTTGTATGCCGAGCTGGAAGGTTCAATCACGTCTGCATCCAGCATGGACTTTACTTCCTCCTTTATGACCTCTCGTGTGGCGTAGGGCATCCTGTAAGACTTCACGCGAATGGGCTCTGCTACCGTTGTCTCTATCTTGTGTTTCTCGATCTCTGTTTTGCCTGGTTGCTCAGTGAAGATATCGTCAAAGTCCCTCAGGAGTCTCTTCATTTCTTCTCTCTGTTGCTCTGTCATATTGTCGCCTAACTTGACATCTTTGTATGTCTCGACACTGGTTGGTCGTAGCACCAACAATTCCTCTTCTTCGGTCTGATCTATGTCGATTACAGCGACAGCAGCCGCTTCCTGCGCTGGCGGTTGTTTCTCTTTACTTGATTTGTCATTCTCTTCACCCGTTGGCAGTAGAGCATCTTTACTTTTCTCTTCCCTCTCGAAGTATCTCTTCAGTAAGTTTGCATGGTAGACCTTGGTTTTACCCTTGACTTCAACTTTGTAGTCCATCTTGTTGATGACTTCTTTCACTGTGTAAGGACCTCTCCATTGCATGGTGAGCTTGTTGTTATCCGTCGGAAGTAACACGAGCACCTTCTGGCCGGCTTGAAACGTTCTTGACCTTGCTTTCTTGTCATAGTAACTCTTTTGCTCGCCTTGTGCTTCGTACAGACTTTCTCTGGCTAACTTGCATGTCTCTTCTAAACGATTGCGTAGGTCCAACACATACTGATATGTGTTCCTTGTCTCAGTCTCTTCTTGCTCTCTGGTCCATAACTCTTTCAGGATCTGTATCGGGCCACGCACTGTTCTGCCGTATAGAAGTTCGAACGGGAGAATCCGGTACTTGCTTGTGGAACTTCACGGTATGCAAACATGACTGCTGGTAGATATCTGTCCCACGACTTGGGTTTCTGTTGACACATCTTCACTAACATACTCTTCATAACCCCGTTTATTTTCTCACAAAGACCATTGCATTTGGGGTTATAGGGCGTGGTGAATAGTTGTCTCATACTCACAAGGCGGCATACTTCTTTCATCAGGTAGGATATGAACTGGCCTCCGCGATCGCTTAACACCTCTCTTGGAAATCCAACTCTGGTAAAGATTCCGAACAGCGCCTCAGCGACTCGTTCAGTCTCGATGTCAGGAAGTGCCACCGCCTCAGGGTATCTTGTTGCGTAGTCGACGACTGTAAGGATGTATCGATTTCCCTTCTCTGATCTCGGTGCTAATGGTCCTACAAAGTCCACAGCCACTCTGTGAAATGGCTCTTCAATCAGCGGCATCTTGCCAAGGGGAACTTTGCTAACTTTGCCTTTAGGGATCGTCCGCTGACACATGTCACATGATCGACAGAAGCGCGTCACGTCTCCAGCTACATCAGGCCAATGGAAGTTGCTGGTCACTCGATCTGTCGTCTTTCTGACTCCTAAGTGTCCTCCTACTATGGACTCGTGTGCTAACTTGAGAACTTGCTCACGCAGAGGCTTTGGCACAACAACTTGACGGCTCACGGCTCCTCGCTTGTCTTCATATACCCTGTAAAGTATACCTTTCCGGTCTTCTAAATGAAACTTTCCTTCTCCTCGCGTCTTGTAAGTAGCTTGGCTCTTTGCTTTCTCCCATAACTTCGACAAAGATGCGTCACTTTTCTGCGCTCTGCTGAGTTCTTCAGGACTTACATCTGGAATAGAAGACTTGGGTACTTGCAGCGGTTTGAAGGATGGCTTTTCTTGCTTTTGTTGGCTTCGTGTAATAACAGCAGCCGCTTTGTTCTTTTTCTCTTCGAGTTTTTCTTTATCTTCTTCATTTCCTTCAATCTTTCCTTTGGTGTTTTCTTTTTCTTCTACTTCATTCTTTTCTTTGGCGTCTTCTTTTTCTTCTATTTCCTTCTTTACTTTGACGTCTTCTTTTTCCTCTACTTCGTTCTTTTCTTGGCCGTCTTCGTCTGGCGGCACAGGTCACGCAGGGGTCTGCCACGCACGGCTCTTCCGTCGGCACAGGGTTCCCGTCTCTCGTCTGGCTGTACACGTCACGCAGGGGTCTGTCACGCACGGCTCTTCCGTCGGCACAGGGTTCCCGTCTCTCGTCTGGCGGTACACGTCACGCAGGGGTCTGTCACACACGGCTCTTCCGTCGGCACAGGGTTCCCGTCTCTCGTCTGGCAGTACACGTCACGCAGGGGTCTGTCACACACGGCTCTTCCGTCGGCACAGGGTTCCCGTCTCTCGTCTGGCAGAATTCTGCAAGAAACAAATTGAGCCTACTCCGGCGTCCAAATTGTCCTTTTTCCCGCTGTCTTGCAGTCCCTTCGTGGTCGCCAATTGTCAAAGAAAGGCCCTTTAGACGCGGTGTAATTTACTGGGCTTTATTGAACTCTGGAGTAGACTGCCTAGAACAAGCTTTGGTCAGCTTTTATGTCGAACAAGTGTGAATATTTTACACCTTATTACACTAATTACATGGCCAATACAAAAGACTTCGAAAACTAGTTACGTTCTATACCATTACAACTTAATTAAAACCAGACCTAATTACATTTTTACGAATAGAGCTTAATTACAACCAGACTTAATTACGTTCCATACAATTGCATCTTAATAATAACCGGATTTCTTTGTTCATTTGCTCACAGTTGGCAGGCTGGCAAACAGCTTGCTCTCTCAAAGAAAAGCGGGGAAATTCATTTTGAATGCATAATAAAACAATTAAAAGTTTGAATGAATAATAAAACAATTAATGAATTCAGCTTTCGTACATACACCCCCTTGATCTGAATAATTCTCCACATCATACTTTAGCGGAATTCATTAATTGGACAGACAGACGGACAGACGGACGGACGGACGGACGGACGGATGGACATAGAAAGACAGACAGAGGGAGTTTTACCTTGAAGATTTCCACAGATAGTGAGCCTGTCTGCTTCTTGTCAAGGTTATGAAAAAGTTCCTAAAAAAATAAATCACAATATTGAATTGACTATACAATACTGAAATCCGAATATTTAGGTATTTTAAAAGTAAGTCATACCATGTACATAGAAATGGTTTCCTCCGATACGTCTGATATATCTGATACTTGGAATACGGAATATCTGAACAGCAAAAAGATACAAAATAAAACATGAAATTAAAAATAGATATAAATTGGATGAACTGGCTTCGAAGCATGGAATTCCCATTCTCGTACCCAGAGCTCCCCAGATCGTCTGATCGTGGGGGAGTCTCTGGGGTCATCCAATTTAGGTGCTTTAGTGATTGGCTCATGTTGAACGTTGGTGCATGCGCAGAAAGTTGTTTCTCTCGCCTTTTTTGTATCAAATCTCGCGCCTGCTTTCGAAAGCTGTCACCAGAGGGCCATGGCTAAAGGGATGACTCAGAGGACCTGATACATAATTCAAAGAGTTCATGGTAGAACGATCCTACATATGCCTTGTTGTCATGTAGCTTCGTCCTATTGTGTAACCTATGAATTGTTAATTCAGGTCCTTCTAAATCATCCCTTGTGTAGTAAGGGATATCAACTTCAGTGATTACCCCTGTACGCGTATATGAGCAGGGCTCTGAGCGAGAGACGAGGATTTGTACGTGCAATTAAAATTGGCCTCTAAATTCCACGATCAGGAGAATCAAGTGTCTCTATTTCACTCTCCACCTTTACAGTCTAAGTCAGGTCTACGGGCTATAGAAATAAAAAAATAAATAAAGGCAGGCATTTGTATGCTAGGGGAGAGGTCAAACAGTGGTACTCTAGGGGACCCGATTCCGTGGTATATAAGAGGACATTTCACGGAAAATCAGAGGATATTTGTTATATAACCATTCGAGAAAATCATAGTTGAAAATTCAGTAGGGGTGGTAGGTGGTGGGGCGAAGTACCCCTTCCCAGCTCCCTCCCCCCCCCCCCCCCCCCCCCCCCCCCCCCCCCCCCCCCCCCCCCCCCCTCCCCACCTTGCTACCAGTAATGGGCTCTTGGAACGGCCCATTTTAGGGACCAAGAGATCGGGTTGAAGATGTAGAATTCAAACACAGCAGAGGCAACGGTTTTTGGAGTCTTCAGATGCTAGTTCGAACTCCCGATGTTAGACTAGTAGGAACGGCCAACGCAACGCAGAACAAAGGAGCTGTTGATACTAAGCGATAGATCTAAGTCGGAATCTTGGAAACATGCCGCTTTGTCTGAGGAGCTGTTTACCGATCTTGGCACCTAGGGATCGGTCGCAGTAGCGTGCATATAGATATATAATATATTTCGTTATCGAAAAGTTAACCTTCCTGGGAAAACGTCCTTTAGAAGATTATTTACCACGTTTTTAAATATTTGGCTCGGATAATTAAATTCTCGAGAAACATTCCTCTTTGTTGATTCGCGAAAGCTTCCTCTTTTGGTAAAATGTTAGGGCTAATGCTTCTTCTTTCTTATGGTTTGTAAACGTTTATTCTTAAAGATTTTAAATTTCTGTTTCCCTGAAGAAGGCAGTATTGCCGAAACGCGTAGGATTTTCTACCTATTTAGCGTCTAGTTTTACCTTTATTTTATATTTCCACTTTATTCTTAAACATTAAAGGAGTCCATCTTTCCTCTAAGAAAAGGAGTCCATCTTTCCTCTAAGAAAAGGAGTCCATCTTTCCTCTAAGAAAAAAAACTCTTTCAGAAACCTCAAAATTCATAGAACTAAATATAGAGTGAACTAAATATAAACACTTGGCTACCCAAGCTGTTCGCCGCTCCCTTGTTCAATGTTGTTTGGTGCGCGCAGCGTTCCATTCAAATTTGTATGTTCCAACATTGGAAGGGGAACGGGTTGTTTACGATACTTTTGTTCGCCGCTGTAGATATTCGAGCAAGGATAATTTTTGCCGGCTAGTCGATGGCAGAGATATTCAAATGAAAATCTAGGGCACAGGCGGCTTGAGTTTTAGTGATTGCTCCCGCAGATTTATATTTATAGTAGATCCTGTGAAAAATATCGTTAATAATTTTAGTAACGGCCGCACGCAGGCAAGTGGAAAACTAGCAATCTAATATATCTTTATTAATCACATCTTTGACCAAAGCATATTTTGATGATTGCGCTGATTGCAATAGACCCCCCCCCGGCTTGGGCGTAATGTTTTCCCATTTCACATCACGTGGCATTCCCATGAGTATTCGCTATTTCTTTTTCTGCTACGCACCGAAGAATATATGAATATGGAAGCATCCCAAACAAAGAGAGAATACTCATGGGAATGCCACCTGATGTGAAATGGGAAAACATTACGCCCAAGCCGAGGAGGTCTATTGCATTCAACTTCAGGGCGTACTGATAAGGGTAAAAATAATATCAATGGAAAGAAGAAACATCACAAACCGAAGACGGGAGTATGTACGTTTAGTTCAACAACAAAAACAAGCAAACAAACAAAACTTAATACAAAAAACAATAACACTTTCTCGGTAATATAATAAATCTAAGCGCCCGCCTCGATAACTTAACATGTCATCATTCCTTCTTAGATTTCAATAAACAAATTGAATTATTGATAGTTCCTAAAAAATATATTCGGCTATTCTAGCGGCTCAGAATCTAGATTTTTGTTTATGTACAAGAGAGTTTTTGTACAATGCTAAAAACGTTTGACAGCCCCTCGTCAAATTTGACAGGCGAGCTGTCAAGAGAATGAATTTCATTGGTCAAGAAGCGAGATGCTTGCACCTGATTGGTGCATTTTAACGGGATGACGGTAAAAACAGCTCGGGAGAGTTACCGGGAAACTAGTTGGAGTACTAGTTGGATAAATAAAGTCGTAAAGGAGTGAGAACTGTTATTTTTCTTCCCTATTTTTTAGGATTTTCGGAAACCAGAAAAAGTTTAGGGGAGAAGGGTTTCTCCCCTTATAAGCTAGGGGCGAAACATAACGCAATTTGATCAGGCCCGAAAATGTTGGGAGTTTCGAGAAACGGAAAATTCGTCACTCTGCACGCTTTTCGGGTCATTAATCGCGCTCGAAAAGTTTTCGGGCGTTTCGAGAAATGATCCCCTTGTAGGGTAACCATAATTCCAGGGTGATCATTTCAAAATTCACTGGAATTTCAGGCTGGATATCCGAAGATGGGCTCCTCAAAAGGAATACATTTTTATAAGAATAAACCACTTAGTAAGAAGTGGGTTGTGTATGATTGGAGTTCCGTTTTTAGGCATTGCGTAAATCTATATCTTAGCTGTTGTGGCTTTTATACTGTTCTAAGGACAAACTATAGGGCTTATGAGAACACGTTTACTACAATTTCAATAGAAAATTGTTCTGACATTTGCATGAGACCCTAAGAGATAGCATTTGATGTTTTGAAATCCTGATATCCCTAAGGGATAGCGCATAGTGCATTTTACACCCTAAGGGATAGGGCGAGGCGTCTATGTTTATGGGGAGTAGTTCCCTCCCCCGGCTAAAGAAGGCCTTTATAATGCAAATTTCAGTTCCTTTTTCTTCTTACACTATTAAGCTGAAGTGTACTATAAGATTCTATGATGCTTGAGTAGGCCACAGGTATCATTTTTTAACATTTTATTGAAACAAACGTGACACAGCCTTCTTCAAATGATCAAGCTCGTTGGTTTTTCATGCTGGTAAGTTAACACATTCGTCGGATTGGTATTTTCGCAAGATCTCAGTTGTTGCATGATGCCCATATGATTAGAAATGCCAGATGGCATGGTACATTCGGAGATTCAAAGGCGTCAATTCGCAAATAGTGCTATTTGCTTTGAATAATAAGCCAAAGGAAATATGCGATTACTGACATTTTTCATTAGAAACGAGAATTCTAAAACGAACTCAGTATTCATCTACTCTAACGCAAGCCAGAAAAATGATGATGGACAAAACTGAATTCATGCATCTGCTAGACAAATTCTACCCCCAGCAGATACGCCCCAAGGTCGATCACACTATGAGGGAAAACGTGATGATGATTCCGAATGAATACGAGAAATATTGCAATTTCTATTTCATCAAAATCACAGACTTTAGTAGCCCAGCAATTCAATGGCCATGTTTGTGCAATCAAAAGAAATCTATAACTTCTCACTGCAAAACATCTGGAATGTGAAATGAAATTGTCTTCGTTATTTGGATAGTTCAAATCCTGTAATTACGAAGCATCCACGGTTACAATTTAATATGTTCACTACCTATATATTTTCAGCGGAGCTCATGTGGAAGGCCACCTAGAGCACAGCCCCATATTTGCAAAAAAACAAAATCAAATATCACATATTCGCTCGAGCTCTTTTGTCTGTAAGTCGTCGTAAGGAAAATCCAAATCAATCATGGCACCCAGAAAAAAGTATATATTTTTAGAAGGGGACATTGTCTCAAACCCAAACTAGGGCAAACGTCTAGTCAAAACGTTCCTGACCATATGGCCAGGCATGTGCATGCAATATCGGGGCCTCCCCTTTTAGTTGGTACCAAATTATTAAAATCCGCCATCAATTTAAATGGTTTTGTCGTCGTGGTGTTCCGACAGTCGAGCACACCCGTTAGTGAGAAGGACTGTTGCTTTCAAGCCACCAAGGAAAATACGCTCCGATGAAAGACCATGAAAGATGAATCATCGAGAGAGAATACTTAGAAATAACGAATAAGCACTTAGAAACTCAGGCCGATGAGTAACTACTCATGTAACTACTCCTACTTATTTATCTTAAAGACAGGTTTTATCTGATTTTATCGAGCTGGTTCAACTATTTTTCTCGATTTTAACGCATACCCTGCAGGCTACAAGGAATGGAAGTAAACAGCATTTCTCCGAGTTCGAATTTTTCTACAAATTCCACAAACTCGACATTTTCGCTGGAAAGCTGCACCGGTGAGGGACATGTATATGCTCTCTACTTCTTGTTAATTTTTGGATTCTCCTGGAACACGCTAGTGATTGTTCTTGTTTTAACAAAGCCAGAACTTAAAAGGAAAAACATGAACATTTTAATCGCAAACATGTCATGCTCTGATCTCATAATGTTACTCGCTTACTGTATTGAAAGACTTGTCCTTATACAAACTGGAGGAAGCTGGAATAACACCGTTTCAAGCGCCAATAGCTCAGCTATAGTTTGCAAGATTTATTCATTTCTTATCATCGCGTCCCCGCTTGTTTCAGGCGTAACACTGCTAATGATCGCTGCAGAGCGATATAGGGCAGTTTCGTCATCGATACAAGTAGTTAACATCACACGCCGAGGACTGGCCTTGTTGATTTGTGCATCTTGGGGAGTGCCTTTCGCTCTCTGCAGCTACCGCCTTAAAGTCTCACGGATTGCGAACAAGAAATGCATATGGTCATTTACAAGGCATGGGCTTTCTCACAGCGTTTATAGCTACTGGTCATACATAGTCTTTGTGCTTATTCCGTTGACTACTCTCATAACACTGCTCCTGAATTTATTGATCATCAGAAAGTTACGCCATCTAAAGGTCGCCATACAGATTCCCAACGAGCAACAGAAGCAGAGGTTCAAGCGTTTCAACTCTGCCGTAAGGTTGATCCTGGCTTCGCTAGCTGTAGTTGTCATTTGCAACTTCCCATCTTACTTTATATTTGTCGCAAGAGAAGCAATATTTGGCAACGTTTCATCAGCGAAGTCCGCATTATGCCTCGCAAATACCCTTGGTGTTTTTTCCTTTTATTTGGTTTCGCTTAACCCAGTGCTCAGCCCACTTAACTATTTTATATTCATGGCAGATTTTCGTTCAGCACTTCGGCAACTCTGCAGATGCCGTGCTACACCACCTCGAGCTGAACCAATAGAGTTGAGCGAGCAGAACAGAGGAAGCAACACCTTGACAACGATTACCACGACTACCGATGCAAACGGTATCTGAAACTATAGTATTTTACTACGGGCATATCCAGACCTATAAATATGAACTCGTTACAAACGCCATAACAGAAAGAATCTATGTATATAGCGCAAAGAATGCAACAAAGATATTTGCGTTAGACTATCATAGAGCCCGGCGCAAAGTACAGCTCAAAATTTGTATGTAATCATCCCCAAATCACTTATATCACTTGGAATTATCCTAATAGGCTTTCAGGCAAGTTTTAGCGGCAAGACTGCCGATCTACAAGCAAATTTTGATATAAATTCAAACTTTGAAAACTTGTGATCCTGACAAGTTTTGGCAAAATCTCATTGTTGCAATCCGTTTCCATCCGCTCTGTAATAGGTCCATGAAGCCTACAATCATGATTGATTTGTAGGTAAAGGTCTATTGAACAAACCTAGACTAGTATTTTGGCTATCCTTCAGTCATTTCTATGTTTTTTTACATCACCAAAAGTGTGCTAAAATGGTGACACTGCTCCTTTACCACTGTATGCATTGCTACGCGACCTCAAAATTCACGGTTGCGATTGGCGATTCTCAGCAAAGGAATTGTAATGTCAATTTTCTTGAGTCGGAAAGTTCATAATTCTAGGACAGAAAGCCAAAGGATAGCTTACAATTATTTTAATTTATTTTACAATTAATGTCGACCCACCGAAGTAGCCGAATCCAACGTTTTAGTTTTGATTGACGGCTAAAAATCGCCAATCGCCCAACGCAACAGTGAATTTTCAGGTCGCGTAGCAATGCATACAGTGGTAAGAGGAACTACGCTGAATTCCAGCCGTAACTTCACTCTCGATCGTACCTGACTTTACGAAAGGAGACGTCTGAATTCCCCACGAGATTTTCTTATCCGTTATGTAATCATAGTCAAGTAAAAACCGTTATTTGTTACAATGTTTCTAAGACAACGCACGCCTTCTTCAACAGTTGTGGCGCTAGGGTTGTCTGGCTTTTGATTGTCCGCCTTCGCGTCTTCAACGCAACCAATTAGCAGATTCTATACTATATTTATTTAAAATGCCACTATTATCAAAAATTAGAGTCTCCAATCTTTGCCAATTCTCCATATGTTAGGCAGCTTTGCAAAACTAGAACAATGCCGTTTTCCATTTTTTGATAGCTCTTTTCGTTCAAAAGTTTAAAGGCCCATCACCAACCGGGAGACTTTGCGCCCCGTTTTCTTTTGTTTTCAAATTGATCCATTGTTTTTCGGGTGCTCTGATTGGCTAAGAGTCCGCAAAGGTTGTCGGTTGGTGATGGGCCTTTAAGGTAAGAACGATATGCAAATTAGCATGGGTGATGACGTCACACTCTCAACTTGATCAATGCCTAAATACTAAAAAGAGGTATATCTCTATACCTCTTGACGTTAGAGTGCTCAAACTTGGCAGGATGAATACTTGACTTGAACAGAGTAATGTGACTTATCAATGAAACCCCTGGTTCTCAGGCTCCCTCAGACTTTTCTCGCTTTAAAAGCCCATTAAAAAGAATAAAAGATTCCTGCGCTTGTTGTGACAGATAGAACGCGCACTCACGCGCACCGGTTATCTTGTAATGAGCCTGCGATCTCAAAAGAAACAAATGTAGTCAGCGGAGTTAAGTGTTTCAAAGATGGCGGGAAATTTACAATATGAAGTGATTCGTAAAAAAATCAGGATTTAACCGAATCGAAAAATGTTTTCTCAGAAGCTCATTACTTGATTAGAGGATTTCGCCCAAAACGTCTCTCGAAAAGCATTAGGTAGCACTTTAACAAATCACTGTATTTTAGACTGCGTTCAAAACTTTATGAATGCAACCAAAAATACACTCTTCCAATTTCTTACAGCTTTCAGGTAACACGCGACCCAGCGCGTTCAAAACATCGAGACATCTCTTGGCAGTTGGGTTTTCCTGTGTAGTCAATCAAACCATGTGTGAGCCAATCAGATCCTTGCCTAGTTTCGCCCAGTGCAGTGAATTGGCTTCTGTCGCGACATGTCTGGCAAGGGAAGCCAATCGAATGCACTGAGTAAGGATATGATTGGCTCACACGGACACGGATTGCATTGATGGGCAGCACAGAAAACCCAACTAACAAACTCGCGTGTTACCTGAAACAGCTGTAAAGAAAATTATGTATTCAAGGGGGCCATATCTCGGTCTCGTTGCAACCGATTCGTCTCATTTTTCGTGTGTACCATTCATTTATTATGCCCTTTCCAAATCCAAGGATAAATATTAGTTTATTATTATCAATGTATTATTAGTAGTATTTATTATTGTATAAAATTAGCGTAATTCAACCCTAATAGTTGCAATGCTTTTAAATAAACCTATCTATCTATCTATCTATATTGCTAAATCGAAAAATCGTCATCACTTTACTACTCTATTGACTTTCTACATTGCTTTTGAAAAAAATACAATTTTGTTTTTGGTATTTACCTACATCATCCATTCCTTACAGAATTTTGCAACGAAATTTTTTATATCTAACGAATGTCCTTTGATTTTCCGTGGTATGTCCTCTTATATACACCACGGAATGACGTATTAAAGTGGTCAAAATGTTGTGCACTCACGAGGCGCAGCCGGGTTCTTTGAACGAAAACGGTACGCCAAAGAACCTCCGGTATTTTTTGGGGTTCTTTGGACCAAAACGGTGCACTGAAGAAGGTATTTTTTAGGGTTGAATTTTTTCTGATCACTAATTTATGCAGCATCTCATTAAAGGTCACCTTCTGAAAGTGACCTACCCGACATTCCCTTTCACTAGTGGGGAATAAGCGAAGCGCTCATTTTACAAGGGGCAGGTCGTAATTAAATTGTATGGTCGTAATTAAATTGACCCTTGTTTAGAAGTATTATAAACCTTACAAAAGTGGTTGGTTAGGGAGATAAAAATGTTTTCCTTGAGCTATTTGAATTCCCTGCTGCATGTCTGAATGGTATAAGAAGCTGAATTCGTCTTTTTCAAGTCGCCTTGTAGTGTAGAAACATAATTACGTCACAAAACAGTGTCATCTGATATCCTCAATGCCTAAATCCGGCAGCCAGAGATCACAGCAAAATACGTAACTTTAAACGGCCATAAAATCGTATCATTTTTTAATTCTTTCAAACTTGCAGTGCATGTTTAAAAACGATGTGTTGAAAAAAATGATTTCGTTCCATTGAACACATATGGGATAAAATGCATCCCTGTACCCTTCTACTATATTTGAAGTACGAAGACCTCAAATTGCCCAACTTAATACAGCACAGTGTTTCAGGATACCATACATAGTAGAAAAGACGATGGAATTGTAAAGAAAAGGAAAGTAAAGATTGAACAACATAGGGGATAAAATGCATACCTGACATACCCCTCTACTTGAAGTACGAAGACCTCATATTGCCCAACTAGCACAGTGTTTTAGAATATATAGTAAAGACGATCGAATTGTAAAAGAAAAGTAAAGTAAAGATTGAACAACATAGGGCATAAAATGCTTTCCTGATGTACCCTCCTACTGTATTTTAAGTACGAAGACTTCAGATTGCCTGACTTATACAGCACAGTGTTTCAGAATACATAGTAGAAATAAGATGAAGGATTGGTCCTCCTATCTAAAAATTCAGAATACATAGTAGAAATAAGATGAAGGATTTGTCCTCCTATCTAAAAATCTAGTGATTTTCTTAATAAACCCGGGTGCTATATATTGAATCAACAAAGCAACATATGACATGTTCTCAAACTAAGAGTATGCATTGAGAAAATGTGATCAGCAGTCCCATACCCTGGAAGAAATCTAATTTGTGAGGAATGTAAAAGGATCTTCGCATGCAGTCTTGTTTTGAAAGTGATGTGAAATAATTCTCCTAGGCAACTTGCTACACTAATACCTCTATAATTGGATAGGTCTGATCTGTCGGCAGTAATAACGCCCCTAGACGTAGTGTCGGGGTAAATACCTGATCTTAAAATAGGATTAACAAATTACAACGGCGTAATGAGTGCACCTCATTTCGAATTCCACCCGTACTAGACAGAGCGGAAATGACCAAAAATGAAATGTCTTACTTCGCCATATTTAAATATATAAGCTCAAGATTCCGTATAAGAGGACTTTCTATGGCCAAAACCTTAATTCCACGCGTGATGTTGGTAGAGACACTCGGAACGTTCTAAAATCACTCGCCCGCGGCTCTTGATTTTACAACGTTCCTGTGTCTCCCCCAACATTACGCGTGCTCTATTGTGCCGATAAAGTCATAGAAGGCTGTGCTCTAATGCTTAAATAGGTTATATCTTGATATAAGGATTTGAAAAATCAGACAAATTCTACCCCCGTAGATACGACGCAAGGTTGATGTGCAATCAAGAGAAATCTATAACTTCTCACTGCACAACATCTCCAGAACATTACTGCCCGCATTGTCTCATTGACAAGAAAGTATGATCATATCATTCATGTATTGCAGTTACTTCATTGGCTGCCTGTAGATCAGAGAATCATTTTTAAGGTTTTACTTTTGGTCTTCAAGGGTCTTAATCCCGGGGGGGGGGGGGGGGGGACTCCCTATATTCGAATGCTAGGGGTGACCGTCGTATTTTTTAGGGGTTGAAATCGGCGAGCTGGTATTTTTTAGGGGTTCGAAAATAAAAAACGGTATAGTAAGAAAAATAGGTATTTTTTAGGGGGTTCTCACGCAAATAAGGAAGTGTTTTTGAAAGTCGAGAGGATACATTTGATGTATATTAAATAAACGGCCAGAATAAAATTTAATCTGTCAAAATTGTTGGTATTTTTTAGGGTATTTTCAGACTGAGGGGTATTTTTTAGGGTGGACATTTTTTCCGACCAGGTATTTTTTAGGGTCAAAATTCGAGTTTCCCGACGGTCACCCCTAGCATTTTAACCTTAGAGTCCCCCGCACCCCCCCCCCCCCCCCCCCCCCCCGGGTCTTAATGACCTAGCACCTGCCTATATTTCCAACCTTTTATGCTACAGGAACTAATGACGTCTTTTACGATCAACGTCCCAACAGTATCTGGCAGTTCGTAGAACAAATACTAAAACTTATGGTGACCGAGCCTTTTCTGCCGCTGTTCCCAAGCTTTGGAATGAGCTGCCATCAGAACTTATATTAGACAGGCGCGCGATGTCAGCGTTTTAAGAAGAATTTAAAGACATTCTTATTCAAGCAAGCTTATAATTTATATATTTTCTATTTATTTAAATGTTTGATATATTGTTGACAATTAATCCTGTATTACTTTTAACAACTTATAATGATTATTTTAATAAGATACATATTTGTAATTGGTAACTATTTTTAACTAGATGTTGTATTATTGTTAAGCGCTTAGAATAGTTAGGACAGCTATTGATTAGGCGCTATATAAATAAAGGCTATTATTATTAATGTGAAAAGGCATTGTCTCCGTTATTTGTATAGTTCAAATCCTGTAAATAACAATTAAAAGAATGCCTGTCAACCGTCATGCAACGCGGCCGTGGTATCGATTTCGTATGATACGAAAATACTTCGGAGCCACTTTGTGAGCGTTTGAAGTTCGTCATTTTCTTGGCACATTTAGACATACTTCACTGCCGTATGCGTTGACTGCCATTGTGAATGTTCTTCGAGTTTGCGAGCAACAGAACAGGGCAAAGCAAGGGACTCCTTCCACATTTGGCTTCTTTACCACGGCCGCGTTGCATGACGTTCGACAGGCATTCTTAAAGAGCCCTTGTCAGCCACTCCTTTGTTTTTCAGTTGATATCAGACAACGAATAACATCTAGAAATCTTGAAATAGTCTTCTATTCATTTATCGAATTCAATCGCAAATATTGCACTACATTTCCTAAATCAGCCGATGGAAATGGATGCTTTCTCTGTCTCGGTATGTTGCTAGGCTGACAAAATGGAGGCCGACAGAGGCTCTTTAATATGTCCAGTACTATATATTTTTAGCGGAGCACCAGTGGGAGGCCACCTTGGGCACAGCCCCACTATTTGCAGATGTATGTATATATAAATGTACATTTTTAATTTATGAATTTTTTACGCTGATGAAGGCCGAATGGCCGAAACGTCCGGAATTACATATTTAATACATGTTTTCAGTTGTCGCACGTCGTCACTCAGTGACAAATCTTGAACGGTTTACCCAACAAATATCACCATTACAAGGATCCTGTCCAAAGGATTCCCAGTCAGTCGTCTTAGATAAGAAGAAGAGACCGACGACGACGGCAACTAGGACGACAACGGCAGAGAACAATACACTTGACTACAGAGCACAATGCACGCAGTGCAAATGTATGAAATCAAATGTATTTCAACCCTTTTCTTCAGAACTGGTCAATTTAGCGGTTAACCTGGAAAAAATTGCAACTTGGGATTTTTATCACACAAATTCTCAGGAACATATGTGAGAAATACGTGTCCAAATTTTGTGAAAATCCGTTCGGGGAAAGTTGGTTACATTTGGGGTTTTCCGTCTGCACGAACGAAAGCCTGTTGTTTTCGGTGACACTTAGACAATGAAAGCGAACAAGGTTATTGGGCTGTAGACTGTATAACCGTAACTCGGTGTGATATTGAACGCGATATCGAGCAATTTCTTTTGACTGCATAATGTGATTGTGCATAGAATATGTGAATTTTGTGTTTGTTTATAACGAGTTCTGCAAAATAATAACTAAATAATCCTGAGTTTTGACGAATCCCGTATTGATCCTTGTATTCCCCACTAGGTGACACACTAAAGTTCGAATGTTATACGCCAAGAGAAATAAAAGAAATAAACTGTTCATAGCCGTATCTCATCGCTCATTACTTGTTTCAACCTAATTTCCCGGTTTCATCTGTACAGTCTATAATTAAACATTCTCCCAGTTTCTGTGTTTTCATTGTCTAAGTGCCGCCTAAAACAAAAGGCGCCCTTGACGTCACCGGTAAAACCAAAAATTTAACCAACTTCCCCAGGTCGGATTTCTACGAAATTTGGATTATGTTATTCATACATATGTTTTTGACAATTAGTACCCAAAATGTCCCATGTTGCAATTTTTTCCAGGTTCGGGGTTTTTTCGGGCTAATTTGACCGGACTATACGGTCTGCCGAGAACGCTAACTCCGAGTTTGTCATATTTTGTTTGATATGATTGCAGTTGGATGTCTATTTGCTGCTCTCAAAGATAAAATGCAATTAAGGTGAATTCGAAACTGTTGCGGAATATTGAGAAATATGAACAAACGAGTAGACGAAGTTCAGTGATACGTCGTCGTCCTCGTTGCCGTCTTCGCTGCTTAAGGTCTCTATTGAAGAAAGGAGACGACTGGTAAGTTCTAAAGGTCCATGTAGTTAAAAATTTATTAAAAAGACGTTTCGGCCTTCTTCAGTTTTAAAAGCTAGTGACACTAAGCCTTTAAAACTGAAGAAGGCCGAAGGCCGAAACGTCTTAATGAATTGTTTAAAGGGGCTGTGTCACGGTCATTTGAATAAATTTGTAAATACAGCTCTAAATTGTATGTTAATCAACTCCAGATCACTTATATCACTTGGTATCAGTCTAATAGGCAATGCAGACAAGTTTTAGCGGCAAGACTGCCGATTTACAAGCAAACTTTGATGTAAATTCAAACTTTGAAAACTTGTCATCCTGACAAGATTTCAAAAATTCATTGTTGCAATCCGTTTCCATCCGCTCTGTAAAGGTCCATCAAGCTTACAATCATGATCGATTTGTAGTTAAAGAGCTATTTAACAAACCTAGCTAGTATTTTGGCTATCCATCAGTTATTTGTATGTTTTTACATCACCAAAAGTGTGCTAAAATCGTTACACCGCTCCTTTAACTACATGGATATTTAGAAGTTGCCAGTCACTAGCTTTTAAAACTGACGAAGGCCGAAACCCGACTGGCAGAATTTTCATAATCTACTAGGCCCACTCAAGTCTTCTCCAACTTCTCCAAGTCTTCGCCCAAATAGCTTGCTGAACCAGAGAGGGGAATTCCCAAAAAACTTGTACACGAAGCTTTCATTGAGTTTTAATACCTGATGTGAATAACACGGATGTAATTTACAAGTACTAAGTTGAATAAATTTGTTTCAATGTGAAGCTTCCCCAAATCAACATGGCTATAATTTCCACTATTCATTTTCGTGTGTTTGTAGTATTCTTTGTCGCTATTTTCTGTGTTGCTGACTTTGGATCTGTTTCTTTTCTTTTAATAGATTCAGGCCAAGAATACTAATTCAGTGTTCTAACTAGCCAGCCACAGAAACTGCTAAGTGATAACAATTGCATTCTGCTACTTTATTCGGGACGTAATAACACAAATTTTCATATGCACACACTGAAACCTCTTACAAGGTAACTATATTTAAGCATTAGAGCACAACTTTCTATGACTTTATTGGCGAAATATAGCACGCGTTATGTTGGGAGACACACGACCCGCAGGCGACCAATCAGAGCGCATGTTATATGGTAGCTACATTATCAAAGTGGAATATATCGTGTGCGGACCTGAAGAAAGCTTCAGGAGACTAATTGAATTTGGAGAATATCAGCACACGCATTATTCGGGAATATAACAAGAAAATCTGCTGGATAATGTCATAATATTACTGGTTCGGATCTGTATTAACCTGGGGCATGAAAAAAATTAATTAAAAGCTATTTTATAATTAAAATAAAATTGTTCATCATTTTTTTCTACATTGTTACAAATTTATTTCATCCCCATTAGTGATGGTCTGAATTTCTGGCAAATTACTGTTGTTTTGTAGCAAACCAAGTGAATATATTTCATATTCAGCCTACATTGCACCTCATTATGCTGTATACCAACATAACGATTTGGAGGCTCTGCGAAACGTTTTAAAAATGAGTGGATTGCTGTGTGGCAAAAGGTTCATTAACCCGCATTTTCTCTCATGTCCTCTCTAAAATGAACATTTAACTGCGCCGTTACAATTGTATGTACAAGCTTCAAAATTTCTGAGCAGGCTTCAATGGTTTTCCGCTATTGATATTCAGTGCCGATTATTTTTTATCTCCTTCCAAACATGCTGAATCCTGCAGACCCTGGTTATGCAAATGAGTTCAGACTGTAAACAAAGGATCCTCCTATATATTAGCAATCAGAATCTACCACTGACTGTGTACCACCAGAGGCTCTTACCACCAACAGTCAAAACAAATGATGCTTTGGAAAGGAGAATGAGAAATGTCTGGCTTAAGCTGGGACAATTTAAGGCTATCTAGGAGATCTATATAAGGACCTGATGTTATATACAGTTAAATGTTAATACATTCTTCGGAATAGTAATTATTTGATCTCCGAGCATTTTTATGACATTTTTCAAGAGCAAAGAGGCTTTCTCAAAAGCCTTGAATTTCTTGGGTGGCAAGTTTTGTTTTCTGTAAATTGAACTTCCCGAAATGCGCTCATTATTCGAATGACGAACGTCAAACTTTCTAATTGCGCTTCACTCGCCAGGCGCTATTGAAATTCAGAACAATTATTTTTGTAGCTCCGTTACGCTTGCTGATTTTCACGATTGCTTAAAATATGTAAACAATGACGTCACAAGATATCCGCCCATTTGTTTACCATTTCAAAATCTGAAGTAAAAGATAAGAGAACGATCATAGATGGCCATCCTATATGGCCATCCTATATCTGTTTACAGAGCTTCATACATAAATAATGATAAATAATGTTAATACTTATAGCGCGCAAATTCACATATACATATCATCAAATGCGCGTTACAATCATTCTAAAATAGTATAAATATTCTAAAATTCTACTTAAATAATAAAATTTGATTAAGAATCTAAAATGTTCAGCATGACTAAAAGGCTAAGTTGATGAGACTGACAAAAATCTCTCACAATTGAAGCTCCGAGCACTTCGCTATCTGAAATATACTGCTAGTACAAACCTCTAGACTAATATATAGATTTAGCCACTGGCTAAAAGCGGAGCTCCCGGTTACATATTTTTATAAAAGGGTGCGTTTACTTGTTGGGCCTTTGCTAGGGAAAATTATAGGTCCTGCAAAAGATTAATAATGTGACTTGTCGCGACGTCACTTGCTACAGGAAACATTCGTGTTCTCCATTGCCATTCTTGCAAATTCAGATTTTTTTATGTTGCATTTCAAAGAGCTCCATACCCACATACTCCGGATGTTTTCTCGACTGTACCCAAGTTTGTTCGCATAGCGATGTTGCCTTCTCGAGATATAGACTTTTATAGATTTAATAACGTCATCGATGACGTCATGTCACGTGATCTTGGTAATGCATCCCCCTTGCCTCCAAAATAAGTTTACCCAAGTTTGGTCACCTAGCGATCTTGCCTTCCTGAGATATTCACTTTTCTAGTTTAGATGACGTCATGTCACGTGACCCTGTTTGTGCACCCACCTTGCCTCCAAAATAATTTTACCCAAGTTTGGTCACCTAGCGATGTTACCTTCTTGAGATATTGACATTTCTAGTTTTGATGACGTCATCGATGACGTCATGTCTCGTGACCTTGGTAGTGCACCCCCCTTGCGTCCGAGATAACTTTACACAAGTTTGGTCACCTAGCAATGTTGCGTTCTCGAGATATAGACTTTTCTAGTTTTGATGACGTCATCGGTGACGTCATGTCACGTGACCTTGGAAGTGAACTCCCCTTGCCTCCAAAATAACTTTACCCAAGTTTGGTAACCTAGCGATGTTGCCTTCTTGAGGTATTGACTTCTAGTTTTGATGACGTCATCGATGACGTCATGTCACGTGACTTTGGTGGTGCACTCCCCTTGCCTCCAAAATAACTTTACCAAAGTTTGGTCACCTAGCGATGTTGCCTTCTTGAGATATTGACTTTTCTACTTTTGATGACGTCATCGATGACGTCATGTCACGTGACCTTGCTGGTGCATCCACCTTACCTCCAAAATATTTTTACCCAAGTTTGGTCACCTAGCGATGTTGCCTTCTTGAGATATTGACTTTTCTAGTTTTGATGACGTCATCGATGACGTCATGTCACGTGACCTTGGTGGTGCAATCCCCTTGCCTCCAAAATAACTCTACGCAAGTTTGGTCACCTAGCGATGTTACCTTCTTGAGATATTGACTTTTCTAATTTCGATGACGTCATCGATGACGTCATGTCACGTGACCTTGGTGGTGCACCCCCCTTACCTCCAAAATAATTTTACCCAAGTTTGGTCACCTAGCGATGTTGCCTTCTTGAGATATTGACTTTTCTAGTTTTGATGACGTCATCGATGACGTCATGTCACGTGACCTTGGTAGTGCACCCCCCTTGCCTCCAGAATAACTTTACCCAAGTTTGGTCACCTATCGATGTTGCCTTCTTGAGATATTGATTTTTCTAGTTTCGATGACGTCATTCCGGACGAACGAACGAACGGACGAACGAACGCACAAACCGGAAGTCCATGACAGAATCGTTCGATGCATATACACTTTTGTTTGTTCCTTTTTCTCCTGCATGTAGCTATGGGGCTCCGCACGCGGGCGCCTTCGGCGCCCGCGGGAGCTCCGCTATAAACTACAAAATACCTAGAAAATACAGTCGAAAGAGCTAATTGGATAAATCCCAATCAATCATGAAAAACCAGAAAACCTAACACATTTTTAAGAACGGAACATTGTAACAAAACAAAACTAGGGTAATGCATTCTAATGCGTTCCTAACCAGATGGCCAGGCATGTGTATGCAAAGTCGCGATTTCCCATTTAGGTGGGGCCAAATTATTAAAATCCACCATAAAGTTAAATGACTTTGTCGTGGTGTTCAGATAGTCTAGCACATCTGTTAGTAGGACGAACTGATGCTTTCAAAACAACTAAGGAAAATGTGCTTCAATGAAAATGAAAGACCATGAAAAATCAATCATCGAGAGAGTAAGCATTTTTCTAAAAACTTAGGCCGAATAACTACTGCTACTTATTTACCAAAAAGACAGGCTTTAGCCGAATTTTCGAGCTGGTTCTACTTTTTGTTTTCTCGTTTTGAACGTCACCCCTGCAGGCTACAAGGCATGGAAGTAAACAGCATTTATCCGAGTTCGAATTTTTCTACAAATTCTACAAACTCGACATTTTCACCGGTAAGCTGCAGCATGGGAGAGGGGCATGTATATTCTCTGTACTTCTTGTTAGTTTTTGGATTCGCCTGGAACACGCTAGTCATTGTTCTTGTTTTAACAAAGCCAGAACTTAAAAAGAAAAACATGAACATTTTAATCGCAAACATGTCATGCTCTGATCTCATAAAGTTACTGGCTTACTTCATTGAAAGACTTGTCCTTATACAAACTGGAGGAAGCTGGAATAGCACCGCTTCAAGCGCCAATAGATCTGCTATTAATAGTTTGTAAGATTTATTCTTTTTTTCTCGTCGCGTCCCCGCTTGTCTCAGGCGTATCACTGCTAATGATCGCTGCAGAGCGATATAGAGCAGTTTCGTCATCGATTCAAGTAGTTAACATCACACGCCGTGGAATGGCCTTGTTGATTTGTGGATCTTGGGGAGTGCCTTTCGTTCTCTGCAGCTACCGCCTTAAAGTCGCACGAATTGAGAACGAGAAATGCATATGGTCATTCACAAGGCATGGGCTTGCTAACAGCATTTACAGTTACTGGGCATACATTGTCTTTCTTCTTATTCCGTTGACTATTGTCATAACACTGCTCCTGGATTTATTGATCATCAGAAAGTTACGCCATCTAAAGGTCACCATACAGATCCCCGATGAGCAACAGAAGCGGAGGTTGAAGCGTTTCAGCTCTGCCGTAAGGCTGATCCTCGCTTCTCTTGTTGTAGTCATGATTTGCAACTTCCCAGCGCACGTTTTGTTCGCCGCAAGTGAAGCAATATTTGCCAACGTTTCATCAGCGAAGTCCGCATGCCTTGCAAAATCCCTGAGTGTTTTTTCCTTTATTTGGTTTCGCTAAACCCAGTGCTCAGCCCACTTAACTATTTTATTTTCATGGGAGATTTTCGTTCAGCACTTCGGCAGCTCTGCCGATGCCGTGTTACACCACCTCAAGCTGATACAATAGAGCTGAGAGAGCAGAACAGAGGAAGTAACACCTTGACACCCACTACCACAACTACCGATCGCAACATTATCCAAAACTGCAGTTTTTTGCCACATGACCATATTCAGGCGGAAAGAATACCACAATGTATATTGCGCACAAAATGTGACAAAGATATTTGCCCTTAGAAGAGCTAAGACTAAGAACCTACACTGGTGGTTTAGGCACAAAGTACGTAAACGTTCCTTGTCCTAGAGGAAAGTCGGCTTGTAGATGCAAACTTCATAACGGCCAAAATTCAATGTATATAGTACTAAAACTGTGACAAAGATATTTGCGTTAAGACCTGGAGGAAACTCAGGGTTGTAGCAATGCGGTTTCGACGTACGTAAAATTCCCGAAAACAAAGCGTGACACAGACCTGGCAACCATCCGATGTAACATTTTTGGAAAGGTGGAAGCGTATTACAGAAACGTCTAGTTGCAACTGAGATCATCAAAGCATGCTTCATGAAAAAGTGAGGTGTAACATTTTTGGAAAGGTGGAAGCGTATTACAGAAACGTCTAGTGGCAACTGAGTACTTCGAAGCATGCGCCATGAAAAAGTGTGGTGTTGCAACTGAGAACTTCAAAACATGCGCCATGAAAACGTTTGGTGTAACATTTGGAAAGGCGAAAGCGTCTTACAGCAACGTGTGTTTGCAACTGAGAACTTCAAAACATGCGACATGAAAAAGTTTGGTGTAACATTTGGAAAGGCGGAAGCGTCTTACAGCAACGTGTATTTGCAACTGAGAACTTCGAAGCATGCGCCATGAAAAAGTGTGGTGTAACATTTTTGGAAAGGAGGAAGCGTGTAGTTGCAACTGAGAACTTCGAAGCATACGCTTCGAAAAAGTGTGGTGTAAGATTTTTGGAAAGGAGGAAGCGTCTTACAAAAACGACTAGGTGCAACTGAGAAATTGTATGAAGTGTCGTGCAACGTTTTTTAACAGGACATGAAGTAATGACGGCAACGACGACGATGAAGCGGCCCTTCAGTGACGCTAAATAAGATAGTAAATGTTCAGATTTTACGTCTGTTTTCAGCTTATTGCACAATAAAAAGATAAGGAAATCATAAAAGGCCGAAAGATCGGGTCGATCCAACTCATTTGTGAGAACTTCGAAGCATGCACCACGATGAAGTGTGGTGTAGCATTTTGGGGAATGATCTGAAGAAATGATGGCAACCATGACGACGGCGGCGGCACTGAAGTGACGCTGTGTAAATTTTCTTAACTTACGTCCGTTGCTAAAATGGCGCAATAAAAAGACAGGGAAATCTCAGAAGGCCTAAAGACGGGTGACATAATAGATGTTTGGAGTACCATTTTTCGGGAGGATTGGAAGTAATGACAGCAACGATGACTATGAAGGGAAATCATAAAACGCGGAACGACGGGAACAACAACTCACCCCATTTGTGACATAATCTGGCACATCTGATGAACAGCTATGAATTCCTCGAGACCAAAATATGTATATTCACATGCGAGTTGATAAATCTAAGAGGGAAATAGATCAAGTAAAGATGATATACAAACAACAAGCACCAAAACGTCTTGACTTTCCACATGACAGTAACAAGCACTAGAAACTATTACTGTTACAGCTGTTTTGAGTATTCTGCGAACCCTCGCGATCGACTTCCAATGGCGATCCGGCTTCCGTCAATCAAACTCTCGGGTCTTATTTGAGTCCGACGGTAAGTTAGGCCATATGTTTAGAAAAAGATGGTAAAAGATGCTGTGAGTGCAAATGCAATGCAAGTTTTCGTTTTCAGATGTTTACCGTGTTCGCAGGTTTCGTATTTATTCGTGCCCAGTAGATCTGCCTTTTTACTTTTTATCTATGCGAAATCTGGAATGGACAATATTTAGCCGTGCATCCATCCACTTCTAGATGCAATTTGACAGTTTGGTGACCCCGAGTAGCTATAGAGATGCTCTAGGCTGTGCATCGAGGTAGCGTTAGCGATACGGCTAAGCCATCAAGGAATGGACACTCTTTAGCGTACGTCCATCCAATAATGGATGCACGTGGATATTTGGGAGAGCCCGAAGGTAGCGTATATGCTCGATGCACAGACGAGGGCATCTCTAGCTACCTGAGTGCTCTTCCAACTATCCAATTGCATCCAGAAGTGGATGCACGCACGCTAAATATTTCCATTCCTTGATGTTATCTTGTCGAGAATACGATCGGCCTTACCTTTTTTAAGTAGGCTATTTGTTGTTTGGATAAATCACTTGGAAGACTTCTCTGAAGCTCTTGGAACGTCAGATGACTGAAGGAGAAATTATTGGTTAGTATCTCACCACGTGGGAGTTGTAGGGAGTGGAGTATATAGATGTAGGCACTGCCTAAAAGCGGAGCTCAAGAGAACATATCCATCGAACCACGCTGCAGCTAAAGGTAATTTGTTGACGGTTGACGGGTACGTGCCCTCACCTCACGGCCTCTGAGCTGATGAACACTCGCCCTCGCGGCCTCTGAGTCAATAACACATTCGGCCTTCGGCCTCAAGGGCTTTTGACTCACAGCCCAATCGTGCTCGAGAAATAATTGTTAAATAGTCGCTAAATAGACAACCACACAATTTGGTAAACAAGGAAATTCAATAATGCGTACCCGTCTCCATTGCCGTCGAGCTTGGTGAACATTTTCTGAAGAAGATCTAGTTCACTAGACTCCTTGAGGCGCTCTGGGCTGATCTAAAGCACGGAAAAATGATCTGATCAGAATGACGTCTGTGTAATCACCAAAATTCCTTGACGCGCTGAGGTCACGATACTTTTCAATTTACTCCTATAAAATTTGACAAGCGGTTGGCGACGATGTCAGCTATTTTCATTTTTTATTTAGGGCAATTAGGAAGATCTTCCCCAGGGAGGGCATAGAATAGGACTCGAGGTCCCTCACAAGCATTGCCTCCGAAGGGTCAGGGGCGAAAAATATCAATAATACAGAGAATAAGATATTAGGCTAATACAAATTGTGGATAATAACGAAAGTGAACATGCTACGAAAATATATGAAAAAAGTGAAAACAAACAGACTTGGTTAACAGATAAGGATAATAGTCCAAAAGAGCATATTGACAGATGACAAATTTGGTCGCATGGAGATAGGACACAAGTGGCCGACCATTTTGATTTTCAGGGGGATTGGCTTTTTGGGGTAAGCAAGATATTTTTCCAGAGGCATTTGGCATGCAATCATTTTTTTGTGTATTTGATTTTTTTTTCATTGAAACAAAGGATGCAGGAATTTGTTTTTCAAACACCCCCCCCCCCCCCTCCCCACTCTCAAAAGTCAAGTGGTCGGCCCTTTATATAGCAATAACGACAACAAACTTAAATAAAATATAAACATACGTTTTAGATCAGGAGGGGTATGTTTTGTTTGGGTATTGTTTCGAAAGTTGCTTCTCAATTCAGATCAGTGAAACTTCAAAAATGGATTTTAGATGGATAGAGACATATAGGAGTGGACCCAAAGTAAGTGTGATTTACTCACGACACTCCTCCTAAATCCACCCTATCATGTTCAAAGATCATACCATTCGCCTTCAAAGAGAGTTTACCAGCTTCATAGCGTGCATTGTAGGACCAAAAAGCTCTAAAATGAATTCACGCTTTTTGCCAATCTGATCATTTTGTTTTGGGACAGCTTTTTCTGAGAATTGGGCGCTGGTCACCTTAAGAGGTATCAAGGGAGATTCACGCGCAGGAAAATTTAATACCCACTTTTAGTAGTTTAGGAGTTGTTGCTCTTTGTGGGGTTGTGGCATTAGAAGATACACTTTCAATGATCGTCTGAGCGTCACAATCATCTGCAGGGTCTGACACAGGGACGCTAGAAAAAGAAATGACAATGTGACATTCATATCATTCGATGACTGTCAGTTTTGGCAATTTGTAACTCCTCCTCAAAACGAGTTTTTTTAAGACGCCAAAACAATTTTCCAAAGTTCTCTGTTGGTCGCGTTTCTCTAGTCAACGGTTGCCTTGGCTGTATCTTTCACATGCAAATTTGGATCCTTCAACATTCCAGTATGCGGAAGCTGCCCGCGCGTAGAACCGTCACGGAAACATTTTGCCCTCGAAACTAACCATTTTGAATATGTGGACCTCATCGATCTCACGTATTCTTACTGCAATGGTGGCAAACTTATAAGCCGTTAAACACCCTTAGTAAGGGGCTCTTGTGCGCATTTAGAACACCTTCTAACGAGCAAAAATGGCCAACGAGCAAAAATGGGAAAGTTTTGATGTCTCAACTCACTTTTCCTCGACAATTTCCATCTCGACAGGGGAGGGTCGTCCGTCTTCCACTGTGAGGTCGGTCTGCGGAGCATCTACTGTCATATCATCATCATTTATATCTTCATTCTCACTCGCATCATTCGTCTTTTCTTGGGGTGGGGACTTGGGAGTTAATTCTTTGTTTTCGTGTATTTTGCTACGAGATTTTTTGACCACATTGGCGTTGATGTGGATGACTTTCGTCGCTTCTCGGTGAGCTTCTCGTTTGATTCAGAAGAGAGGCATTTTTTGGCCTAAAATAGATCAGAAGAAACAGGCTAAAGCTTGAGTCGAGCTCGTTAACAGATTGTGTGACCTCGATATCAGAACATAAGAAAGAACAAGGTTCATAGCATCAAGGGTTATACTTTCCCAGGGCTGGAAATAAACGTCGCCAGCTGGCGACCACGTCCAAAAAACTAGTCGCCTGAAAATCACTTGAGGTCGCCAGGTTGCATCATGCTTGAAAAGAGTAACAAAATATTTCGTCGCAAGCTGGTGTCAAAGTTCAAAATTTGAGTCGCCTAGCCCTGATTTCAAAATTTGAGTCGCCTAGTCCTGATTTGTGGTCACGCGGTCGACCACCTGGTCGCAATTTCCAGCCCAGTGCAGTCGACTCATGTTGATATGTCGGCCACGTCAGGCCCGCCGAGTAGCCTGCTAGTGATACTGATAAAAGCGAAAGCGATAAAACGCGCGACAGCAAAAGTATTTGCGAAAGTCCCGGGTCGGAACAGCTGTTAAGCCTAAAAACATGTATACATAAAGCAGAAGAGAAAACAAGTCGTATTATCTTTCAGTAGCTGAGACACTCTTCCTTAAATAATATATAGATTTAGCCACTGGCTAAAAGCGGAGCTCCTGGTTATAAAATGTTCTATGTGAATGAAAGGGATTCCCATGTGTACATGGTTTATATGGTTGCTTTAGAGTCTTCACGAGATATTAATTTTTCAAGCATAGATGACGTCATCGATGACGTCATATCACGTGACCACTTCATTTCGATCATATGGTGGCCTAGACTACACTACCCAAGTTTGGTTCTTTTAGAGTTTTCCCCTCACGAGATAATATTTTTTCAAGCATAGATGACGTCATCGATGACGTCACATCACGTGACCACTTCATTTTGCTCATCTGGTGACCTAGACCACACTACCCAAGTTTGGTTGTTCTAGAGTCTTCTCTTGACGAGATATTCATTTTTCAAGCATAGATGACGTCATCGGTGACGTCACATCACGTGACCACTTCATTTCGCTCATCTGGTGACCAAGGCCACACTGCCCAAGTTTGGTTGTTTTAGAGTCTTCTCTTCACGAGATATTCATTTTTCAAGCATAGATGACGTCATCGATGACGTCATATCACGTGACCACTTCATTTCGATCATATGGTGGCCTAGACCACACTACCCAAGTTTGGTTCTTTTAGAGTTTTCCCTTCACGAGATATTATTTTTTCAAGCATAGATGACGTCATCGATGACGTCACATCACGTGACCACTTCATTTTGCTCATCTGGTGACCTAGACCACACTACCCAAGTTTGGTTGTTCTAGAGTCTTCTCTTGACGAGATATTCATTTTTCAAGCATAGATGACGTCATCGATGACGTCACATCACGTGACCACTTCATTTTGCTCATCTGGTGACCTAGACCACACTACCCAAGTTTGGTTGTTTTAGAGTCTTCTCTTCACGAGATATTCATTTTTCAAGCATAGATGACGTCATCGATGACGTCACATCACGTGACCACTTCATTTCGCTCATCTGGTGACCAAGACCACACTACCCAAGTTTGGTTGTTTTAGAGTCTTCTCTTCACGAGATATTCATTTTTCAAGCATAGATGACGTCATCTATGACGTCACATCACGTGACCACTTCATTTCGCTCATCTGGTGACCTAGACCACACTACCCAAGTTTGGTTGTTTTAGAGTCTTCTCTTCACGAGATATTCATTTTTTAAGCATAGATGACGTCATCGATGACGTCACATCACGTGACCGTGCTACAGCACCCCCCTTGTGGCATAGACAAAATATCCCAAGTATGGCTATCTTAGGATGTTCCCTTGAGGAGATATAATTTTTTCTTTGCATACCACAGGGTTCCCATGTGTACACGGACGACGGACGGACGGACGGACGGCGGACGGACGGACGGCGGACACTATAGGTTTAATACCAGAAAAATAAAGAAAAAATCATATCTCCCGAAGGGAAGCTTCTCTAGAAGCCAAACTTGGACAAACTTTCAAAGACCATCAGAGGAACTCTACACCAAAGTCACGTTCCCTCACGCCATCAATGACGTCATCAAAATGATCCAAAATGCCCGTGACGTTCAAAAATCAACTCGATGGTATACGTTTTTCCCTTAGGTATGGTGCTCCGCTTGCGCGGGCCTTCGGCCCGCGCTGGAGCTCCGCTATTAGATTATTATCAACATCGGTCCAACATTAGAAATGCCCGACGAAATTTGGTTCTAGTCGGTTCAACACTGGTCGTGAAACAACCATTAAAAATCTCAAAAAGATTTGCATGATTTCCTGGACGCCCAGGTCCGGTTCTAAACCGATTCTTAGTAAATTCTCGACACGTACCTTTTTTCGTAGACGTGATAATGTCATTCCTGTAGGAAAATGTTGTTACAAATTAAATATTCAATTTGGCAGAGATACATATCACCTATGCGTTGTACGAAAACAATAAGTGATACAATATATCTAGACTGATATGGTCCATGAGTATAAGTATTTATTATATACCAAGTGTCAAAGTTCACTTTTTCTAGAATCTTATTGGTCGAGAGTGTATCAGGTGAAAGTGAAGAAATTCGACTGTTTCTCTGGCGAAAACTGGGAGGGCAACAGTATACACTTAATGACTGCTCCCGAGGGAAACATCAGTTTAGTTTCCCAAGAATCTCGATGTTTCTTGAAGTCGAATTCGAGGGAAACATCGGGATTCGATGGAAACAAAACTGGTGTTTCCCGAGGGAGTAGTCATTTAGTGTTTTGTTATATAGCAAAAAAGGAACTGCAATTTGTTTCCCGCTCTCAAACGCGACGTGCGCGAAAGCAATATTCCCCAATCGGTCAAAAATGTTTCGAAATATTGACTGATCGGGGACCATTCACCACGTGACCTTGATTTAGCCAATAAAAGCGCGCGCTCGGTTGGAGTGAGCACTCGCTATATAACAATATGTTTTATTGACCGGGAATAACAACACCGGAAGTCACGTGACTGAAAAAAAAATTCAAAACCGGAAACAAAATCCACCACATTTGCGCGCCCTTTTGCACATGGAATTCATTCACGTGAAAAAAAAAATGTTTTTTCTCTTTTTGTTCCCTTTGACAATTGGTATGATAATGAAGCACATCTTTTCAGTACTGGGACCGAGGGAAACATACTGCATTCCCGAGGTTAACCATTTAACCTCGGAATATAATACTGCATTCCACGGAACGCGCCATCATCAGCGTGCTCTAACAGAATCAATGAAACACCGATTGGCTGCGTGTGCGTAAAGCCGTTTCTATCGTGCGCGTTCTGTTTCTATCGTGCGCGTTCTGTTTCTATTTTTATGTTTTTCCTTTTCGTGGTGGTATAAACAAGCCTTGTGAGTACACAACATTTTCACCATGTGGTATATTACCACGGAAAATCAAAGGGCATTAGTTAAATGTTTTTTACCGGCTTGGTGGTAATAAATATCAGTATGTATGTGACAAAGTATCTTATGTCCATCTCACCTCTTCTGTTCTGTGGCATCTTGGGCGGACTAAGAGGATGGGCATCACTAGCTGATCTCATTATTCGACCTACATCTCTTGGCACAGTACTCCCGTTGCTTTGAAGACTGAACCTTTTGTGATGAGTTGGCGGGCCGCGGTCCTGTAGTTGGAAAATAATAAAGATGGTAACAAGTCTAAACAAAGCTTCATTTGGACGAAGTCATAACAGTTCAACATGCCCTTTCAACATTTCTTCCGTTCTTCCGTGCGAAATCTTTAAGCAGCTGGAGGCCATCGCTAAAAAATGGCTGAAAGATCTGAAACATTTTCACATTTTACATGACGCAAACCTTGATTTTTGAGGATCATTTTCACGAATGGTTGATGAATGGTTCATATACCAGGTCACATATCACCAACCGAAACGTGCACTGAACACGCTTAATAAGTATAGCCAAGCATGTATTGATTGCGCGAAAAATTGTTGACGTCATCATGTTGTAAAGTGTCACTTACCCAGCTGTTCTGCCTACTCGAGATTCTCGGCGTCGAGCGTTCGTCTCCAGTCCCCTTGCCACACCCGCACGTCCGTTTGTGGATACAACTTTCTACAGTGTTCCGTGACGGCGGCTCGGTTGTCGGTGCAACGGGCGGTGGCAAGGAATCAGATGTCTGGGGTTTTGATTCCGACTCTGTAACCGCTAGGCCGAGCGGTGGACTCGATATCTAAAAAATGATAAACATCAGTGAAATATAAGGGTATCTCCCGCAACTTACTTGATATCATCTAAAACAAATCATGATTTAGTATTTCACTGATGTTTGTCTAATAAACAGAACATTAGATGATCGCTTAGAGATACAAATGTTATCTTCTCGTGTTAAAAATGTATCACACTCAATCGCTGCGCTCACTCATGAGATAAATTGTCAACACACGAAAATAAAGTTTGTATCTCGCGCGGCCATGTAATAAGTAACCTCTATACATCCGATGTGTTCCTTGTGAAGTCTTAAATAGCTTTAGTCAACCACTCCTTTGTTATTGTTTTCAGTCGATATAAGACAACGAATAAACCTCCTCAGCTTGGGCGTAATGTTGTCCCATTTCAGATCACCTGGCATTCCCCTGAGTATTCTTTGTTTGTTTTTCTGCTAAGCACCAAAGGAAGCAACCCAAACAAAGAAAGATTATTCAAATGAATGCCACGTGATCTGAAATGGGACAACATTACGCCCAAGCTGAGGAGGTCTATTACGTGCAGTAATCGTGAAATAGCCATCTAAAAACAAAGCTTTGTTATTCATTTACCGAATTCAATCGAAAATATTGCGATTGACAAAATGGAGGCTGAATGAGGCTCAAAGAGCCTGTGTCAGCCGCCATTTTGACAGCATAGCAACATACCAAGTCTGAGAAAGCATCCATTTCCATCGGCTGATTTAGAGAATATGGAGCAATGTTCTCGATTGAATTTAGTAAATCAAATCTGAAACTTTGTTTTGGGATGTTTATTAAGAGATTTCTACACGTAATTCGTTATCTAATATCAAAGAAAACAATAACAAAGGAGTGGCTGACACGGTCTCTTTAAATGACAAATGTTGCATTGGCATTGGCAGGACTCCATAACTAAAGCTACATCTCAACAAGACATATGTAGCGCAATATTTCTCGTGTGACTAAACTGGAAAGAATGAAGGACACTTGTCCGACTACAATGTTGCGCGTTATGTGTCCTACGATGTTTAGCCACGCCCTAGTCTATCTGAACTTGGTACGTTCCCCGCGAGCTGAAGCCTAAAGGCCGGTTTACACTTGCGATTTTTGTTGCATTTTGTCGCGGCGATTTTTCTCGCGCGAGTTGCAATTCCAACTCTCTAATGTAAACGAGATGCAAATCCGGTGCGATTTCTGTGCTCTCTTTTCTTCAAATCGCATCAAGTTGCAACGAGTTTCGAACATGTTTGAAATCTCCGCGACATCATGCGACAAAATTTGCAGTCGGTCGCGCCGAGTTGCATCTAGTTTACATTAGCAATTTTGAGTTGACGCGTACGTGCGAGAAAAATCGCCGCGACTCGCGCGACAAAATTGCAGCAAAAATTCCAAGTGTAAACTGGCCTTAAAACAGACCTATCGGCTGTTGTTACATTTCATTGGAGCAGGGTCTGGTTTTTAAGGACCCGTGGGAACCCTAGAGAGGTCCAGGGATATGCTCCTCCAGAGAAAGGCTAAAATGTTAAGCATCGAAGATGGCTTACAATGTATTAAAATGCGCCTGCAACTAGATCTTGATTAAAAGCCGCTCAGTCAACTAGTCCTCGATATCCACAGGGAATTTCTGCAGAAACCCAACTGAAATTTCCCATGGCACACGCATAGGAAGTGTTCAGAATTCACATGGATAGCGCGCAATGGGAATCCGAACACTTCCAATTCCTCTACCATGGGATATTCAGCTTTCCCACGGATGGGTTTCGGCAGAAATTCCCTGTGATCGTTCCCAGGAGGCTTTAGATACTGACGAGACCAGAAGTCCTGGTCTGAAAAAAAAATGCGAGCAGGAATGTCGACCAATCAGAATCGGGCGACGATTGTCTGACGCCAGAGACTACCTCTGGGAACGATATTGGCCACTCTTTTTGTTATTGTTTTTCATTCGCGATATTAGAGTAGAATTGCGTGCATAAATCTCGTAAACCGAAAATATTGCACAGCATTCTCTAAATCAGCCGATGGAAATGGATGTCCTTTCTCTGACTCGGTATGTAGCCTGCTAGCCGGCTCTCCACTGTTTTTTTTTTTTTTCGGATATTTTTGGGCGCGCGGGATTCCTGTGTCATTTCATTTCTCCCGTGACACAGGAATCCCGCGCGCAAAAAAATCAAATATCCGAAAAAAAACAACTGGAGAGCCTGTTAGCCGGCTCTCCACTGTTTGTTTTTTTTCGGATAGTTTTTTGGCGCGCGGGATTTCTGTGTCATTTCAATGTTCAATATTTACTACGTTATATTTTACATCAAATAAAAATTACAATAATAATAAACAAGGACTGAATGTGCGAGAATGCTATTGTATTCTATGAAATAGAATTTCTATCAAAATGTATTTGAAACTACGTTTACAACCATATGACTAAGAAATACATAAATCCGTACACTGCGCGCGAAAAACCCACTGGGATAAAATCCACTTCTTGGGGCAAAAACCCAGTGGGAAAAGGACCCTGCTCGCAAAAAGCAGTGTACAACTCCGAGGGCTAGAGTTTTAATCCTAACGATGAGAATACATATATATTTTTTAAATTTTAGACTATAAAAAGTGAAATTTGGTCACAGTAAAGCGTCTCGTTTTGCTGTTCAACAAGCGGGAGAAAGCTCGCTAATTTAAACAATGTATATATAGCCGAAATGAACAATGAAGGCTATCCATAATAGAGGTATGCTACAAACCGCAATGAAAACGCTTTCCTACTCACGTTGTTACGTAGGAAAGCATTATTTCTCTCACCTACCTGTCTGTCACTGTTGCCTGCACGCCACTCGTAGCCATTTCGCCTTCCCGTCATGCCTCCCTGCCTTTTCCCGCTCTTTTATCCGCTTCCGGTGGTACAAGTACTCGACGTGAGGCGCGGTTACCATGCGGGAATATTCTGTGTAGCTAGGGAAATTACTGTAAAGAGATAAACGAATAGCGGAACAAACATTTCCTTTAAATTTTCGCAAAGCATAAGTAGCTTTCGGAAAATTGAATCCATTTCCTAAAACCGCTTGTACCACAGCAAATAAATATATGCTATTTACCGGCTTTGTCGGTTCGTATAGGGAAAAACTGTGACCGAGGGCTGGAAAATGATTTTCCAGGTCGAGGTCACAGTTTTCCCCTATACGGACCGACAAAGCCGGTCTACTTAACAACTGTAAGACCGTCACTTGAGTATGGGGTACAGGTTTGGCAAAATATACCTGAATGTCTGTCCACTAAGTTAGAATCGATACAAAACCGGCCCTTCGTATTATTTATCCATCATATAGTTATGAAGATACCCTCAGGTTCACGCGTATTAAGTAGTCTAGCAGAGCGAAGGGTGGAGCTATGTCGCAAGTACATGGAAAAGATTGCCCACAAAGACCACCCGATCAACTTTCTCTCACCTAAAGAACATGCTGTAACATCGCATAACTACAACTTACGCCCACGAGCGGCGGGAGAAAGAAAATTACTGACACAGGGCTCTTGTAGTTTTATAAAGCTTCGCCATTAGCTTTTAGTTTCAAAGGATATCATTATTATTATCATATTCATGTATATAGTGTTGCATATAGATAGTTTTCCATTGTTGTATATATATATTTTTAACCATGTAATTCAGTTTTTACTGCAAATTGGTAAATAAACGATTATTATTATTATTATTATTAGACTATTAAATCATCAGGATAGAAAAGAAAACGAAAAACTTGGGGATCAATCTATTAACATTTCAAAACAAACTTTTCGGGCCCGAGAATTCTCGGGCGTTTCGAGAAACGGGCGCCTGGGCCAGTTCCTGAAAGGTTGGATAAAGTTGTCCACGTATAAAAGTTATCTGTTGTATAGGATTTGCTCTGGATTTATCCGTTGGATAAGCGCATTTAATACTGATAACTGTTATCTCACATTCTAGGAACCGGCCCCTGGAAGAATACCTGGGATGTTTATCCAGGTTTTCTTGCTCAACAAATGAGAGCTAGTCAATGCCCAAACGCTCAGCGATTGACAGTTTTGTGGCCTGAATACTTGATTCAGAAATCATTTCGCCAAGCAGAAATCAAGTTTGATTTTCTACGGGCGTACTTATTGCATGTGGTTGTTCAAATCGCAGGAATATTTCGATGTTGATGTAAATAAATACTTGGATGTTATTCGAAGTAAATAAATACTTCGATGTTATTTGATGTAAATAAAATATTTCGATGTAACCTGTTATAAATAAAATTGCATTGAATTGATGGTCACGGTTTTTGTAGCCAGACTGAAACATCCCCATCGCGCCACTTTAATTAATTTAGGGTGATCTTCTTTTCTATACTCAGTTTAACCCGTTCAAAAAAACATCTACTAAATCATTTATGCAAACACTGAATGCGTAAATAAAAGTAAAATAAAACGCTAAGAGGTTTCAAGAAATTTTAAATTGCTTGAAATGTGGCTTTTTTGCATTAGAAGTCTTTTACGTTAAAACGTATATTAAAGTCGCAAAGTGTAATCAATCTTCTTAGTGCCATGGTGTCTAAGAACATCATTGTGAAAAATGTAAAATATTAAAAGCGTGAAAACTAACAACCTGTGATGTGTCTTAACTATTTCATATTTCAAATCGCAGGATGTAAGTTTAATGTCCCTGAGACAAAGGCCAGACAGCTGTCATCAAAATGAGGTGATATTAAAATCAAGTGTAAACAATCGTAGCTTGTATTAAATGAAGATGTCGAGTGCACAAGGAAAAACTACTGTATTATATCTCTTCCTGGGACAAGATGATCGATAGGTTCAACATGGTAAAGATCTCTGGTACAAATGTCTATAAGAACCACCCTCAAAGAGCGAAAAACCCAAGACCCAATTCCCGAATAAAAGAAGTAGTCTACTGAAGTCTAACGCAAGTAATCACTGTTTGATTCCAATTAAGACGTCTGAGAAGAGAAACAAATATCAGTCGCACTAAGGCAATCGGCTTGCTGACGGCCTGTCGAACGCCTACAGTGAATCTAATGCTACCAAATTCACAGCTGGGTTCAACAGAATACCTCTTGGACAATACCACACAAAATTCACTTTACTACGTTCATTTAGTGGACTCGACAAGATTAGTATAAAACGTTTAGCTTGGATGCTAGCTTGAAGATGTCATCAAACATCTAATTCTAAACATCATTGCTGGGTTTACCTGAAGACCACTCTTGTAGACAGAGTACAAACTTCCCTTACTTCGTTCTTTTAATAGTGGAATCAATAAGATTGGTACAAAAATGCTAGCTTGGATGCTAGCTTGAATATGTCAGTAAAACTCTAATGCTAAAAATCATTGCTGGGTTCAACTGAAGACCTCTCTTGGACAGCGCAACATAAAGCACAATAGACATTATTCATTCAGTGGACTCAACAAGATTATAGTACAGAAATACTGGCTTGGATGCTAGCTTGAAGGTGTCATAAAAAATGCTAAAACACATCACAGCTTCGTAGAACAGAAGACCTCTCTTGGCCAACACGATACGAAATTCACTTTTACTAATCATTTATTTAGTGAGCTCAATAAGATTATAGTACAAACATGCTCAACGTTTCCTCTCTGGAAAACGTAAGTGAATCACAAATTAGGGACACTATTGCTGGCAGCGAAAGCTGGATAAGGCTAGCTCTGGTGATCCTGATGTCTATAGTTTCTATTACTGGAAACATATTGGTACTGGCAGTGATTTATGGTGGCAGAAATGGGACAAGAAATCGACGAAGGAGTGCGCACGAATGTTTTATCGCAACTTAAGTGTAGCTGACCTGACATTTCTCACCTTCTACTTGTTATCACGATACGTGAAAGTAGGCAATGGATACTGTCAAGCCTTCTGCACTATTGTTCCGAATATCAGGCTGATTTGCCTTATTGCGGGGTTCAGCACTTTGACTGCTATGGTAATCTTTCGACACAGAGCTGTTGTACATCCGTTTAAACCCAAGCCTTCCGCTAAGGCAGTCAGAGCAACAATTGCACTAACATGGGTTATAGGACTTGTAGGCGTGATGCCGGTCGTGATACCTCCAAAGGGAATTGACAGTGACTTCCATTGCACGATAGAATGGCCTTATAAATACTATGCACAGTCGTTTACAATTTTTATGGTTTCAAAGTACGTCGTACCTCTGTCAACGATGATTATCTGCTACTCGAGAATTGCAATGAAGCTCAAGGAACACCGAGAAAACAGGCAAAACATGAATATGCAAGTGAACCGAAGAGAGGAGACAGAGATAGCAAGAGCGTTTGTAGTTATAGTTATTATATATACTATTCTATGCATGCCGATTCAAGTCGCCTACATCATGAGGCGCATCTTCAAAGACGAAACTACCGCAAGAATCCTTTTTAGTTTCGCTTATGAGTGTTTGGTAGCTCATACGTGTTGCAATCCTCTGTGCTATGGTATCTTGACCAAAACATTTCGGAATGGATTCGCTTTCTATTTAAAAGCATGGTTTGCTTTTTTCACACAATGTGGGAGACGAGGAGCTAATAGTTCCGGAAACAAAATAGGGTCAAATGAACTTAGCAGGAAAGGAAATTCTCACGAAGAGTTATCCCGGAGCGATATAGCTTTAATGGCACTGAAAAATAATCTTACTCAAACGTAATTTCGCCAGCTATGAAAATAAAATACCACGAATTTCATGGCCAGTAGTGGTATCTGACGACACTGAAAGAGGAAACTGCGAACAAATATATAGAACAGAGTCTCCTTGACCTCAGATAGCAAGTAATGACATGTGACCATTCAGAAGTCAAGATGAATTAGAAAACCGGTTTCCAAAACTAGTTTGGTTAGAAAAAAGTATTTGCGACCGACTCCCAAAACTCGCAGCTCGTAAGCTGAATTACGCTGGGTCCCAAGGGCGCCACTGGCAGTCAATCGGTCCTAAGCACAGACGCTGAGGGTGGTCACTGCCAGAGGGTTTATTACGTCCCCAGTGGTTCTTTAACGCCGTCCCCCGCACACATTCCTGGACGGGGCTGTTATCAAAATGACAAATCGATGGTGACTTCTTTGAAAAATATGACAGCAAATAGATTAAATGCTAACAGATAATTAACAGATCCTGTTACTTGATGTATCTGCAAATAATCACAGGTGAGGAAATAAAAAGGGTTGTCAGCGAGAGTCGCAGAAAAATAATAGCAGTTCGATTCCAATTAAAATGTGTTTGTAGACAGGGAACCAATATAAATGTGCAAGGAAGCGATGAGGACGAAACCTGACAGATCCTGAAAGATAATTCCTTGCGCTACTAAATGATACAGTTTCTCAAACTGAAACTCTCTTATTATGGCAAATCAGGCTAGCAGTCGTAATTTTACTGTCCTTTAACTCGATTTGTGGGAATATTTCGGTACTCTTCGTGATTTATGGTGACAGAGGTGGGACGAAAATTCAACGCAGGACCGCACATAAAACATTCTTTGAGCCATTTGAGCTAGAACAGATGGCTAAACTATAAGACATTCAAATGATTGTGTGCTCGCTACGGCCCTGAAGTGACAGCTGATTTAGACTTCGTATAGTTTATTATTATGAAACGAGTTTAATGAAGAAAAAGGGATATTAAAACGCTTAATATAAGATACTGCGGCAGTTTCCTTTCCGACCTAGAATACAGTACAAAACTGTTTCAAGCTACTCCTCAAATAAACAGACCAGAACCTAATAAAATAGCGGAACTCCCCGCGCCGAAGGCGCGCAGTGAAGCCCCATACGTATCATTCAACGTCGCTTCGTCCTCCACATCCAGCATAGCGCCGCGGCGTTCGTTTGGACTCCAAACTGCAAAAACTTGCTGCATGTTGACGCCAACTCCCCCCCCCCCCCCCCCCAAAAAAAAAAAATACATTGATAATCACAGAGATTGATCTGGATTCTTCAAAGAGGTAAACAGTGCGAGATGCAAGGAGACAAAAGGGACTGAACTAATAGCGAAATCGGAGATGGTTTGCCAACTCTCTGTTGCTAGTGTGGCCCGCGATGAAAGAGAGAAACTATATTTTTAACTCAATCCAATCGGTCATTTACAAGCGTAACCATAAATTCCAGGGTGATCATTTCAAAATTCACTAAAATTCCAGGCTGGGTATCCCAAGCTAGGGTCCTCTAAAGTGATACATTTTTATAAGAATAAACCATCTGCCTCGTACCCAGGCGCGTTCTAGTGATTTTCGAGACGAGAGCGACTGGGAGCGAGCTAGCGCGAAAGGCATCATGGGAAGGGCGAAGGTTTGAGCCTTCCCATGATGCATTGCGAAATCGAACCGTTCCCAAGATGCATTGCGCGCTCGCTACCAGAACACTCGCAAGAGGCTTTTCTCTCTTTTTCTACCAAATAGAGACGCCTAGGGACGAGGCAGATAAACCATGCAGTAAGAAGTGGGTGTGTATGATTGGAGTTCCGCTTTAATTAGGCATTGCCTAAATCTATAAATAAATAATATTTATAAATCGCTTATCCAGTACTTTGCTAAGCGCTGTACGTGGTGAAAATGTATAGTTATAAGATAGTTTGTAAAATATACAAAAAGCATTGCTTAGAGAAATAAAAAAAACATTTAAAAACCTATAATTGACTTATACTTTAACAAATTAAGAGGAAATCCGCCGATAAATAGAGTAATTTTGACGTAAAGTGCAAATAATTTTTAGATAGTACAAAACCAATGTCTTTGTTTGTAGCAAGGTCTTGATAAAATAAAGAATTGGCGAGAAGCACCGCGAGGAAATTCCCAAGGAAACCTGAGAAATAATATTTCCAAGTTGAAGGAATGGTGTTGGCTGTTGATGTTCATTTCATGTTGCTGTCAACCTGTATATTTAAGTGTATGGATTTGGAAAAATTTCAGGATTCGTTTTCGATGTTTGGTCTTGTAAGAAATGATTTTTTGAGATCAGATATCAAAAACAGTAAGACAGAAGTCTACACTACAATGTATATTATTTCGTTTCAATAACTTTTTCCAATCGTTACTCGATTTTCAAATGGATTACGTCTTTAACATAATTTACAAATTATATGAAAAAGATGAGTCTTTAAAGGGGAAGTGTCACGATTTTCGGGCAGTTTTAGGTTGCTTAAATGTAGTCAAATTCAAACGAAATGAGCAAAATAATCATCTAGGTTTGTTAAATAACCTTTCAACTGCTAGATGAGCACAAATTTGGAATTTTCGCCGCATCGAGCGGATGGAATTGGATAACGAAATGATTTCTGTTCAGGCTGAACAGTTTACAAACTTGGAAATTCGATAGCGAAAGCTATAAACGTAGCTAAAATGATGCCTATATAATGCAAGTTTCAGTTCCTTTTTCTTTATAACACTGAATAGTACAATGTATGATTCTGAGATGTTTATGCAGATCACTGGTCTTACTTTATAAAATTTTGTTGAAACAACCGTGACACAGCCCCTTTAATTTAGATTTAAAACTGCTCAATTGGGACAAGGACGAATATCAAGGGGTATTCAAAGTCTAGGTGCCATGCGAGAGAAAGCCCTAGACCCATATGTTATTTAAGAAATAGAACACATTTTTCAATGTTCCATAGCCTGATGGTAGCACGCGTGAAAGGTTGGGAGAACAACAAAGGCTATGGGAACACGATCCCTCGTGTTTCCACAGCTATTAGTTGTTCGACCAACCTTTCACAAATCAAAAAGAAACTGTCCATCTCGCTATTTCCTCGCGCTGCAAATCTTTTCTATAGTTTTCTGAAGGTTCCATCGTTTTAGAGATGCTATTTTTTGAAGATTTAGATGGAGAAATGATAGAAACTGTTGTAGTTTTGTCGTAGTTTGGCGAGTGGAAACGCACATCCGGTCAAAGCTATTTACCATAACATTTACCATAGCGTTATGGTAAATGGTTTTCGACCTATCAGAGTGCGCGTACTATCGCAGTTATTTATAATGAATGATAGGCGTGGAAAAAGCTGAAAAACACAAACAACGACGCGTCTGGATCCGTATGGATACAATGTCCCAAAATGAATAACGAATAGATGACAGAAAAGGACAAAACAGACGGATTTTGCCAACGTTTCAAGCTTTTACTTTAGCTTTTCTTGGCAGGGCAGTTACTGCTTGAAACGTTGGCAAAATCCGTCTGGTTTGTCCTTTTCTGTCATCTATTATTTATTACATCATAAGAAACCGTATTAAGATGCCATTTATCTGTGGCGGATCGAAGGCCGAACTTTTTGGGGAGATGCCGCAATAAAAGTTCATCCAAATATTTGGAAGCCAATTGATTAAAAACTTTAAAAGAAATTAAATTTATCTTTAAAATGATTATTTGCTCAACCGGGAGCCAGGGTCAGCGCACGAGCGCTTCCGAAATGTGGTCATGTTTGCGTTGTTTACAACTCGGGCAGCTGCATTTGTACATGTTATTTCAACTCTTGGTAGTCCGTATAAAAGAGAACAGCAAAAGTCTGGTTTTGAACTGACGAACGCGTACATTAGAACCTCTGTGGTCTTTGCACTTATGTATATCTGATCTTAGCGATGTTTCTCACGTGGTAAAAAGTTGCCTAATCGCAGTATTGTTTACATGTTGAGACATAGTTAACGCAAAGTCAAACGCAACACCAATATTGCGTACTTTGTCTGCCACACGGATGGTCCTTCACGACTGTGTCACAGGGAAAGGAGGGTCTAAATTTCGAGTGGAAATAGAGAAGTTCACATGGATATAATCTCCGCTCGGGTAGCCAAACAATAGTCGCCGCATCTGACCGGCAAAACTAACAGGCTTAATAATTTCGTTACATATAAATATATCTAGGATACTCTTTTTGTATTTTGTAATACTGACTGCCCTGTAATTCAGATTATTCTGCAAAAGGGTTATTAAACTAACATTCATTCATTTATTCATTGAAGTTCAGACATTACTGAGTTTATTAATTACTTTTGTTTTTGCTGTCATCTACCTAGTGATTCCCGACGTGCTTTAGCAACAACCTTTTAAGATAGAAATAAGACGGTTTGGTGGCAAATCAAAATAAAAACTATTCAAACCACTATACACTGTATTGTATTTTCCTAGGTTACCATGGTTACCATGTTAATTTCTTGACATGGCAACACGAGTTACAATTTGCATGCAAACCTTTCAAAATATTCTAAAATAAAGCCAGTAGGTCTGGATCATAATCTTTGTTCAGCATTCAGCCTGCGAAGAAAAAACAAAAATTGAGCGACTCTTGTTTTCTCTGGTCACGACTAAACGCAAGCTTCCACTCACTTTCTGTAACCAGATTTTTGACCACACGTTGCTCCAATCATTAAAATAGTATTTCTTAAAAGCTTAGAGCTGATTTCAGATGAGTGTCGAAAGCTAAAGTAAATGCGCTTCACCAATCAGGAGTAGAAGCCATTCAACAACAAACCAATCAGGAGTGGAAGCCATTCAACAACAAAACAATCAGGAGTGGAAGCCATTCAACAACAAAACAATCAGGAGTGGAAGCCATTCAACAACAAAACAATCAGGAGCGGAAGCCATTCAACAACAAAACAACCAGGAGACGAAGTAAGGATGGCTTGCGTTTAGTCGTGACCAAAGAAAACAAGTGTCGATCTATTTTTTTTTCGCAGTCTGAATGGCTGAACAAAAATTATGATCCAAGACCTCGAGAAATGGGAAAGTGTGGAAAACGTTGGACAGTACGATTGGACATCCACTCTAAAAACTCTCAAAGGTGTTGAAATTAACGCTTTCTGTGAGCCAAACTAACTAACTAAAATAAAAAGTTCAAAAGATATACAAATTTAGATTAACTTTGCCTACTGTGTCGCACGAGGCAAGCGTGTGTAAATAAAGTTTTACCTACCTACCTACCCATCTTCGTCCACAAAAACATTGTGGCTCAGTGAGATACTTTAGTGAAGAAACGCGGGGAATATTTTTTCGTGTATCCAATGGCGAGGAAAAGGGAATTAGTTTGCATTCCTGGACGGGGTTATTATATCGATGGTGACTCCTTTGTGAAGTATGGCAGCAAAATAGATTAAATCCTAGCAGCCCCTGTTACGTGATGTCTCGGAAAACAAACACAGTTAATTAAAAAAGAGATTATCAGCGAGAGTCACAGAAAAATGATAGCAGTTCGATTCCAATTAGAACGTGTTTGCAGACAGAGAACCAATATAAACATGCTACAAAATTACTGATCTTTCATTAATCCCACAGCAAGGAAGCGATGAGGGCGAAATGTACAACCTGACAGATACTAAAATATATTGCCATGCGCTACTAAATGATACAGTTTCTCAAACTGAAAGTCCCTTAATATGGCAAATCCGGCTAGCAGTCGTGATTTTGCTGTCCTGTACCTCAATTGTTGGGAATATTTCGGTACTCTTCGTGATTTATGGTGTCAGAACTGGGACGAAAATTCAACGAAGAACCGCACATGAAACTTTCTTAGCAAACCTTAGCGTCGCGGACTTGATGTTCCTGGCTCTATTCTTGGTATCTAATTACCTGCAAACATCTTCCCAGAGTAAAGGTTTCTGCTCAACTATTCCGCACTTTAGACTTGTTACTCTTATCGCGGGATTCGCTACTTTGACTTTCATGGCGATTTTTCGACACAGAGCTGTTGTCCATCCGTTTAAACCTAAGCCGTCCGCTAAGACAGTCAGAGCAGCAGTTGCATTTACATGGATTCTAGGAATTGCAGGTGCACTACCGGTCTTTATTTTGCCACATGGAAAACATTGTGAAATACTATGGCCTTCTCAGCTCTACGCAAACGTCTTCACAATATTCATGCTCTCTAAATACGTTATACCACTCGTTGCAATGATCATTTGCTACTCAAGAATTGCGTGGAAACTCAAGAAACACAGAGAGAAGAGGAAAGACTTGAATATGCAAGTGAACAGAAGGGAAGAAAGAGAAATATCGAGGGCGTTTGCAATTATAGTGATTTCATATACAATTTTATGTTTGCCGATTCAGGTTGCTTATGTTATGAGGACGGTGTTCAGGGACGAGGCAACAGCTGCTATTGTGTTCTTGTTCGCTCGTGAATGTGTGGTAGCACATACATGCTGCAATCCTCTCTGTTATGGTATTTTGACTAAAAGGTTTCGGATGGGTTTTATTCATTTCCGGAAATCATTCTTTGGCACTTTTACAAAATGTCAAAGACATAGAGCTGGTGCTTCGGAAGAAAGGATAAGTTCTAGGGAGATTAATGAGAATCACATTTCGACTATAAGTAGAGAAGAAGCATGCAGTGATATTGCTTTAATTTCTTTTCAGTCACTTCCTTGATACATTTATGTAATAGTGTGTTGGAAAATAAATGTTGAACAGGGTTCCCACTCTATCATGAAAGCAAAATTCCCTGGCTTTCCCTGACTTTTCACTGACCAAAGGCAATTTTCCCTGACATCTGCATAAAGGGTTTTACTTAAAATCGAAGAAGAAGAAATGTCAATTTCATGTAGAATTTTTTCATAACAGTGTCTTTTGCTACTGTTGTTTAAAATTTATGACAGAGAAAACAATTTGAAAAGTTTCATAGAGGCTCAAAAGCAAATTGTCCTGACTTTTCCCTGACTTTGAGCTGTTTCGTAAAATTCCCTGGTCTTTTTCAAAATTCCCTGACAATTCCCTGACCTTGAAAAATTTTCAGATTTCCCTGACTTTTCAAGGTGAGTGGGAGCCCTATGTTGAATACGTCGTGCTAGAACTCATATTAATCTAAACAGCCTTGACAATACCTTTTTTATTAACTATACGACAGTGACGTCATTTTATCATAAAACGTCAAAATACGCTAAAAGCCGTATTACATAGCAGAAACGTTTTATTTCCTTGTAGAAAAAAGGTTATACATGAAAGGAAAGTAAGTGATAAAAACAGACGTTAAAAGGTACATCTAGCGCCATTATCAAGGGTACATCAGTAATGAGAAAATGAGCCTGTTTTGCGAGCGCATCGTTAATTGGCTTCCCAAAATGTACGAGTCAAACATTTGCGTTTTCTAGTGAAACTTGAAAATAAAAGAAACCGTCCGCAGCTCGTAAAACATCCGTCCGTATTACATGAAAAACATCAATAATAGAGTTTATAATGAAACGTGCTAATGAGGACAAGAGGAACTACAAGCGTGATATTAGTACTGGGGCAGTTTCCTTTCCGGCTTTAAGAACAGTTCGGAACTGCTGAACTGTTACTTAATCTGTTTCTTCCCCTCCAAAACGTTGGTCTGGAAAGCACGTAAACATGCCTAAAACAACATTGGCTTTTAAATAACATTGGCTTCAAAAGCTTGCCTCAACTTCTCTTCAAAACATTCGTGCTTTCTCAGTTTATCTTGCTATGTATAAAAAATATAATATTCGGTAAGAGCTGGCAAAAGTCAATCATAATATATATGATTATCTTGAATTAATTTCATAATGAAACATCTCATTAACCAAGCATACCAGAAACCTTTTAGCAACAATATTTTATGATAGAAATAAGACGGTTTAGTGACAAATCAAAATAAAAACTATCTAACAAAACATTTGCTTCGTTTCCTGGTGATTTCCGACGTAATCACGAACCGCCTCCTGCTCACAAATCAGTTTCTCTTGACGTGCTATTTGTTTTAAAATTGAATACAAGAGTGACGTCAAGAAATCGACAAAGGTAAAATTCAAAACATTCATTTCATTAACTTCTTCAAAGGTGCTGAAATGGACGCTTTGTGAGAGCCGAATCAGCTTGAAAATGAAATTAAGGCTGAATTTCCAGCCGTCTTTTCTACAGCATGTAGAAAAAAGGGGAAAAATAGATACAGTAAAAACCTGCATTTCCCAAGTAAGCCTTAACAGGTTCTTATATAAATGGTGCTTAGTGCAAATTTAGGCCGCTATTTAGGTTCTTAAATACATATGCTCTTAATTTTTATCGCACAATAATAATGTCATGACTTTAGCAAAGTTGTATTTATCACATTTCTCCTATATTTCTAAAATGATTAAAGTAATTCTCAATTAAACTGTACTGAACAGCCCTGGAAACCATGGGAAATCATTTTTCGTACTGATATCAGGGCATCTGGGGAAGTGCGGCAGTGCGATTCCGCACTTTTGCCCAAAAATCGCACTTTTCCGCACTTTCACACTTTCTTCGCACTTTTCCACACTTTTTAAGAAAATTACTAAAAATTGTGTGGAAAAATCCTTCTAAACACGGTAATTTCAAAGATTTGCAGGTCAATACCTAGTTTATTATGCTGATGCTGAAGTATGAAGCGCAAAAACCTTGAAAACTCCACCATTTTCCTCCGATAAGATCGCCACCGAATGCAAAAAATACCAGGCGTTCCACAGCAGACCGTTTGAGAATAAGTACGAGAAACAATCAATTAGGAGATATTAGGAGATCTGTAATTGGACGGAAGTTTAGATGGAAATAAGCCAATAGCTGATCTTGTAAGAAATGGGTAAAATGCAAATGGCGCACGTTTTTCGGTGACCCCGATTTGTATTTGCTAAAAAGGTCAAGTATTTTAAGGCGAAACAAAATAGTAGGAGAACGAAAAATGTTGGATGTTAGAAGTTCGATTATTTGTACTTAAACGCCGTAAATATTCTATGAAACTGCCGGAGCCATTTACCCTAGATTAAGATGGTGATGACAAAGCACGAAGTTTACATTTTGGAGAACTTTATTGCAAGATAGAGCAGATTTCGTATGACTGTGAAAAGTGCCGCACGGGCGGTACTGTCGCGGTGGCGGTACGGAACCTGGTCTGCTGTAGATGGAATGAAATCGCGTAGTCGCGGTACGGTCACGGTCGCGGCGCGGAACAGCTTTGTGGCGGTACTTTTCACAGTCATACAAAATCTGCTCTATTGTTATGAACAACACATGCGGGAGTTGATTGTATGGAGAAACAGGCGCTCTTAGGGATTTTAGGGGTTCAAGTTTTAAATGACTGATGCCGCGCAAGCAAGCATGGTGAGCCCTTCTTTTTTTGCATTTTTCCATTGTTCTTGACCTAAATATTGATCATGCGAAGTTTAATAAGTTAGCTGTTACATCAGTTTCAACGAAATTACGTTTTAAAATGACAAAACAAATAGAAAATCAACAGAAACGACTTGTTATGATCCCCCAAAAGTGCCAACCTTCAAATTAAAGAAAATAATTTACCGCACTTTACCGCACTTTTCACCGTTTTACCGCACTTTTTCTGCACCTTTTTCTAAAAAATCCCGCACTTTTCCGCACTTTTTTGCCGTTTTTTACCGCACTTCCCCAGATGCCCTGTGATATTAAGAAATGTTCCAATTCATTCCTGAATGTCGCAATAAGTTCATTTTTCTATTTTTTGGAAAATAAAGAGCCTAATACAAGTTTTACAGATTTCATGAACTTTGCCAACTGTGCACATATAAGTAAACACGATGCCGCACGCGGGATATTCTCCGCAAAAGCGTTGTGGCTCAGTGAGATTATTATACATTGTACTCACTATCTCGATTCTGATTGGCTAAGAGCGCGCGCTTTACTTTGGGAATCACGCACTTTGAGGGTCTTCAAGAATCAGCATGCTGATTCTTGATACGCACGCAATGCATCATGGGACTAGAGCGCTTTCCCTATTTTAACAAGGCGCTTGTGCAAAATAAATTGCTTGACAGAAAGAAAAGTATTTTTACTGAATCAATGTATAATAAAACAATTATTGAATTCGGTTTTTTGATCTCCAGAATAAACAATGTCTCGCCAAGTGGAAACAAGCTCGGCCTCACGGCCTCGCCTGATTCAACCTGTCTCGACATTGTTTATTCTGGAGATCACAAAAACCTCATCCAATAATTGCTTATAGTTCACAGGGTGGCAAACAGGGGGTTCCATCATTCCATTACATCACGAATCACAAAGTTACAAATTCCTCATCGATGATTTGCTTAAATTTTACAGTAGTGCAAGAAAATCACGAATCACGGAAGAAAAAAGTTGAAAATCACGAATCACGGCGCTCAGAATTTGCAATTCACGGATCACGAATGAGACCGCTTTCACGAATCACAGCTTTAATGTTTCCGTTTTCACGAATCACGAGCCAAACTTTGGCTCAATCACGGATCACGAAATACCTCTTCACCATCCTGACTTTAGAGAAGAGAGGACGCGGGGGGCATTTGTTCGTGTATCCAATGGCGAAGAAAAGGGAATTAATTGGCAATCTAATAGTCAGAAAACGACTTGCTTAATTTCAAATAGTCAACTCAGATAAACTTTTTTTTTGCATAGAACAAAATACAAAAACGACTTTTTTCTAGACTAATGGATCTGTTCGTCTGAGATATTACGTTTTACTGTAAAAACTTCTGGGGTTTTCCACCATTTTATGGGAGAATTAGTACTTTGATCAGGAAATAGGCAAATTTTGTTCAATCATATCTCAAATTCATATTCTTCAAGTTTCTTTAAAATTTGGAATTACGCTTTTGGTCATAGAAACTCCTCTTATACGGAATCTTGAGCATTTTTTTTTAAATATGGCGAAGTTAGATATTTCATTTTCGGACATTTCCGCAGAAAAAGACAGCAAATAATAAAATAATAATGAAAGCATGTACTTACACATAGTTTAGTTGTGCAGTTTGGAATCGACCAGTCACATTTTGCAATTTCTGGGAAAACACAAACAAATAATAAAAATTACATTATTAGTGTTATTATTTTTAACAAAACAATTTCTTACATAAGTTACTAGCATATGGAATTTCTGCAGTCACCCACTCACAGTTTATCGTTTTTGTCAATGCCAACCCGTGCATGATGCGGGCTACCTGTGTTGGGCCAAAACAAAGATGGCCGCCTACACGAACAGCGTTTCTCTCCAAAATCTGCAAGTTTTGACAAACTTTTCGACAATTAAGGATAAGAAATAAACTAGGAAAACTTCTGGAATTCCAAACAAAATGGTAAGTAGAATCTTCCATATAAGGAAATTTTAGAAAACGACACCTTTCAACAGGAACTATCTTGACATGCAGTAATAATAATAATAATAATAATAATAAACTTTAATGATTCCAAACCACAAGTGGTTTTTCAGAAACCATTTACAATATAAAATATAAATACTATAATAAATTGATTAAAAATACAAAAGTCTAAAAGCTAAAAATCGATAAAATATATACAATAAGGCGATTCCTATGCTTCTAAAAAAAAGTGCAGTGTGTAACGAATCTTTTTTTAAATTATTTCCATGACAACTTACCGTAAGCCTAGGATTGGGGTGCTGTGGAGTCCATCCCTTGTCTGTCACACTCCCAAAATCGTAGTTCAACTGGAGATGTGTGGTTTTCACACCAGGCAGGCCTTCTCGAGAACCACTGTAGGAAAATACAGGAGAGAACGTTAATATTTTATTGATTTTTGAATACTTTCGATTGGCGTTTTTTTTTTTTTCGTTCAGTCAAATTTGACTTGGGTTCTAGAATAATCTGCTTATATCTTGCTTCTTCCTATAAGATCAAGCGATGCGCGATAGTTTGTAAAGAAATTGTGTAAAATGACGTAAAACAAGGGGTTATCAGGAAACTGTGACCCCGCGGATGAGGCGGGCATTCATTTCCGCTTACACATACTTCCGGTTCGGCCCCTAGAATTTGTTCCTCCTGGATGCGCGCTTCACTGGATATTCGATCAAAATCATAGAGCAGGGAAAAAAGCACGGTTAGCGCTTCCTCCTTTGAAAAACTTCGAATCTGATTATCTAATTTCGCATAAAATATTTCAAGAGGTTCGCTAATTTGTTGCAGATGAAACTGTTTCCTGAAGAAACAAATTCTGTTAGTCCTTCCTTCGTGACGGTCACGCAACGTTTCCATCGGCGTGACCGACGTACTTTACGGTCTGCGTGTGGAAGACTTACACGGAATTTTTTTCACTGAAATAACGTTGTCAACATTGTAAATTGTATTCTTGTTTTTTTGTTCCTTAACTTGGCCGATAGAAATAAAAGTTTTCTCCGACTTAGTGTAAGCAAAACGTACTAGCGTGACTATTAGAAATAAGGGTCCTTGAAGCGAAAGGCTTTGCATACTTCCCTCGTGACGAAGCGATGAAACGCGATTAAACTGAAAATTAAAAGGAAAACAGGCTTCGCGTTTCCTGTCCTTACACGTTTCCGAGGGAGGTGGATATAAGTTCTCGAAATCTACAGCGCGTTTGTAGGATTTGGGCATCAGACGGCGTGCTATAGTGAGTAGAAGACAAAGGAGCATCGGCTATACTGCTCGGGCTAGATTTCCGAAAGCGAAAACGGCTTGAAGAGGGTTTGAAGATATCACAAGAATAACACATACCAGCAGGACCAGCAGCGATATTTTAACAAGCAAAAACTTGACAATATTCCAGCTGAAGCGAGAAAAAGATAAATCAAGAAAATATTTCGTCGAAAAGATTTGAAGAAGAACACAGTGGATTGTAACGAAATGGCTTCAGAAAACCACGCAACAGACCTTGAAATCAACACCGACAATCGAGACAACCAATCCTCAGGGGTCTCCCCTCAGGAGAGCGCTCAGCCATTACAGGGGCCCCCTTGCTACGAAGATGTCTACCGTACGGGGAACTTTGGCGTTACCCTCGGGAAACTAGACATTTCCCTTGGTAAAAAGTGGGTGATTGCCACGGGAATCCGTACAGGTATACTACTAGTGTTGACCATTGCGGGGTCGATTGCCCTAGCAAAGCATTACACCGTGGTATTATTCAGAGATCTTACAATAGCTCTCTCCTTTACTTCGGCTGTTGTCGGAGTCATTGTAACTTTATGCGCCGCGAACTTTTTCTATCGCCTCCAAACCACAGGGCACCCATATGCTTGGCTTATGGTTCTACGCTACATGGCTGTCATCCAGTTCTGCATAAATTGCCTCTTTGGTTGGCTATTCGCATGCTTTATCGTAGGAACTACCAAGTTAACAGTCTTTGCCGGCCTCACCCTATCCGAAATTGGCTTTGTGAAAGCAGTGTATGCCTTTGTGATCATTTTACAGATTATTGAGAGCGTCTTGTGCTGGGGTTTCTTCCTGCCTCCTCGCTTTAGCGAGTTGTGTGATTGTTGTCACGCGTGGTGCATTTATAGCAAAGGAGAGGAGATCGCGCCTGGGGTCCCTGACCCACCCTCGCAGGTGAAAATGATGAGATTTGCTTACACAATGCAGCAAGTTAACAGAGCTATTAATTAAACTGTGACAGTGATCTTTAGCAATTGTAATTCGAACTCAAACTTTTCTGTGGAACTGTAAAAAAAGGCGGGTGCAGCGTCACATGCATGTCACGCAACTTTATAGTCTGATGACTAACTTTTAATTTTAAGTGGTGAGCAAGAAATCAACATACAGAGCAGGAAGCTTGCTGCCCAATTTTTTTATGGGAATACCTCACTGAGTGAAAGAGATGTCACAGTGGCAGATCTAGGGGTGGTGCATTGATAGATAGATAGACAGATAAGGCTATATCAGCCTGAATGACAAATCTCGCTCTTCAGACCAGAAATGCACACCCCCTTTCCAAAAATCCGCCCTGTGCCAGACTATGTGCTTGTGAATCAAGGCAGCAAAGAGGTTTTCTATGATATGTGATGCAAAGTTGCTGTATGTGAATGTGGAGTTAAAGGGGCACTGTCACCATTTTGTTCGATTTTAGGGGTAATTTAGGTACCTTAAATGAAGTCAGATTCACAAGAATTGAACAAAATAATCGTCTAGGTTTGTTAAAATAACCTTTTAGCTACAAGATGAGTACAAATTTGGAGTACTTTCGTGTGCTATCGAGCAGATGCAACTGGATTGTGAAATGACATTTTTAATTTCGTATCAGGCTGACCAGTTTTCAAACTTGTAAATTTGATAGCAAAAGCTGTTAAATCTTACATAAGAATGTCAAGAATGCCTATATTGTTGAAATTTCAATTCCTTTCTCTTTCTAGGACATAACAACAGTATACATAGGATTCTCAGTTGTTTATGTAGATCACTGGTCTTATTTTATAATATTTTGTTGAAACAGCTGTGACAGTGCCCCTTTAAAGAGCCTGTGTCAGCCACTCCTTTGTTATTGTTTTCGTTCGATATTAGAAGACGAATAGCGCGTAGAAATCTCTTAATAAACATCTAAAAGCAAAGTTTCATATTTGATTTACCAAATTCAATCGAGAAAATTGCTCTATATTCTCTAAATCAGCAGATGGAAATGGATGCTTTGTCCGACTTGGTATGTTGCTATGCTGTCAAAATGGCGGCTGACACAGGCTCTTTAAGCTCACCAGTGTTAGTGATCTTGTTGGCAATTTTAGTGTTGTTATCCATGAATAGAAATAGAATGTACAATGAAACTTTTTGAAACAAGTCAAACATTGCATGTTCTCTTCGAAGAACCTTCTTTAAACTCACTGATTAATTTTAGGATTGCATTCAATGTTTTTCATGCAGTCCTAAAAAAAGTTGGTTTCAAGAAGTTAAATTATGAAGCATTTATATAAATATACTTTCTATTATAACATAATTTTAGACATTTTATTTTTAGCATATCTATTTTATGACAAATGTATTTGAAATGATTTTAAAGAAGGTCTATCAACCACCATATGCTACACAGCCCTTGTCTTGACTTTTGTATCATATGAAAATGCTAGCAGCCCGGGGGTACTCTGATATAAAAATGACGGCGGGTCTGACATAGTTTTTTGGGTATGAAATTAGTAGTAAAAGTATTTTTTGGGTTGAAAATTTTACCAGGTATTTTCTTAGGGGTTGAAAAATCAGTGATTTTTTGGGGGGGTTGAAACATTAAGTTTATCATCAAGATACTGCCTTTACTTAAGCTGAAGCTACTGTATTTCCAGGAAACATAATGGGGGACGGCCATCATGTGTATGCTGGTTTCTTTTTAGGCTAAAAAAGTTGGGTATTTTTTTGGGTATGAAATTTTGGGAGCAGGTATTTTTTTGGGTATCAAATTTATGGCTCAGGTATTTTTTGGGTATGAAATTTGGAGCTCCTTCAAACACACAAGTACTGATGACATATACTAGATAGTGGTGCAAATGCATCCCAGCATGACATGGAAGGTAACGAAAGCAATTCACACAGTACCTGAATTTACCCATCATTTCAAGGGGCTCTCGCATGCTTGCTTACCACTGCTCAGACAAGAAAAATAGCTCAAATCTCAATCCAATTCCATCCTCTTGATAACAGGCCAAAACAACCTAGAATTACATTTGTCTAGCAATTGAACGGTTTTTCTATAATCTGGATGATTATCTTGATTCTTTGATTAGGTACTATGGGCAAATGTGCATGTGTTTTCATGGTTACAATTTTACCACTTATTTTATGTCCACGGTGGCCTAATATTAAGCATGTGAGAGCCCTTTTAACAATTGCACACCAAATGTTATCACTTTCTACGATCAGTATAGCTAATTTGGCCATGTTGATGCAAATCGGATTGGGCACCAACATATGGCAGCTCCATTGTTACAAAAATGTACATTACTGAACAAAATGGTGCACATTCATGTCCTTATTTTTTTGGTTAGAAAACACCTAATCGGCTTCCAAATCTTCTCCAGAAATAAAGTTTTTAGTATACTCGACAGTGATGCAATTAGCTTTGTGTTAAGTTTAGGGGAATAATATTAGTCATGTGACAAATGAAAACCACTAATAAATGTAATGGAGAGCATGCTCACTGAATCTCAATTTTCAGTAACAACACATTCATGATGAAAATGTTTTCATGCTTCTTTAAATTTTGATTTTGAGGGTTAAAATGACAACACCAGTGTTTTGCTCTCAAATAGATATCCAATAGCTTACCTTTCCTGGACTGTATTCATAGCGGAAGGGTACTCTCGGAAGCCACCTCCTTTCCGTTTGACCTGTCAGCCAATTAAAATTGTATTACAATACATATATGTTATTTACTGAGATCTACATTTTTCAGGTCAAGGTCATAGTTTTTCCCTATATGGACCGACCTAAAGCTGGCAAATAACTTATTGTTTTCCAACTCTAAAAATTGATGAAAACAAGCGGAAAGGTTACTGTGACCTAGGTCAGAGATAGGAAAAGATCGCCTGTGCCTGCACTCTGAAAACCAATCAGAATGCAGAATTTGTTACCATGCTCTCTAGGGAAAAAAATTAATATCTGGCCAATCATAGGGCTTGAATTTTCTTTCTTTTTCATCATTGTGTGATTCTAGAAATAAAAAGGGTTTGAGATATGACCCGACTCACCCCTCTGGAATTTTCACCTCTTCTGTTGGCTACATGTGTGGAGCCAACAGCTAGTATGGAGTATGTGGGATCACACAAAATTACTTATGTCCGACCAATTTTTATTGGACATGTGTCATACAATAAGGTTTAAAAACTTATTGGTCAAATAAAGTATCTAAAAGGATCGTTTGTAACTTGAACCCTTTTATTTTGTGTATATAAACATACTTAGCACTTCATAACCAAACGAAAGAGGATTGGAAATACCGAGCTCATAAATTGCTACAATCGAAAACTTAGCAAGCCAGCTGCAATATCAGCTTAGTTAGATATGGTATATTAACTCACCTTTTTGGATTGCTGTACGCCGTTGCTTTGTTTGATTTTTTCCTTCCATCGTGATTTACTAGATTTACTACTGACCAGCGAGGTGAACGAGCCCTCGGAAATCAACGGAAGTAGCGGAGATTCATTCGAGACGCCGCCATCATCTTTCCCAGTGTCGTTGCCTCTGAAATGTTTTTCCTTTATACTTGTCTTTTTGGGAAGAGTATCTGAGGTTATGCTTGCTGTAACCTTACTTGGCGGGAATCTTATTGAAGGCAACATTGATTTTTCAGCTCAAAATAATCCAATTTCTTGGTTCTCCTGTAGTTACAAACAAACCATTGTGTCCTTTAAACCATTTAAGATCTATTTGTTGTATAATTCATCTTTGAAGTGATCAAAACTAATCAATGTTTGACCTGAAGCAACAACATTCAAATGCACAACTAACTCGAAATCGCGGTTGATTTTTGCCGTTTCGGGACCTGCATTGCTCCATTTTGACCAAAGTCCTTTGTTGTTTATCCGGTAATAACGATCCTTGGCAAAGATAAAGGATTTTCATGCTCCATTAGGAGAATAATTACGAGCTTTTATACTTTGAGCACTTGACTCAAGTCAGTTGCTATCAACGAACGAAATTAGCCAGGCGTTGCGCGAGAACGGGGAGACCTGGGGAGAACCAGTAACGCACGCGCGCGCTCGGGTAGTTTGATGACCCGCCTGGGTGAGATAGCTGGTCGTGAGCTTTCCCTACAATTATCTACAAAGCGCAGTGCTTTTGACTATAGTTTACACTACAGAAAAAAGGCCTAATCTGGGACCTTATCTCTCGTAGTATAATAGAAGAACGCGGGCTGTTATGTTGGATACAATCCTTTATTTTATTCTACAATTTATAGTGCCATACATCGAATCATTCACGTATTTTTAACGTGTACTACGCTATTTGGCTATTTTGGTATCACTTCTCAAGCCTAGACCACTTGACAATACGTGAAACGCCAGCGACGGTCCCTGTGGAAAACGGTACAGAGGTCAAAACAATGGTACTTTTTAGGAGCCCGATCTTGTCAGGGGAGGAGGTGGTAGGTGCGGGCTTTTAAACTTAAAATTTAAAACTTAAAAGTACCCCTCCCACCCCCTGCAGAATTTTTAACTATGTTTCACTGATTGTTATATAGTGGTACCAGATTTTATTGCATAAATGTACTTGCCTCGTGTTGTGCGATGGCGAGCCTACTTTTTCATTATGGTCACTGATTATTTTGCGAGAGGTTTGCAGTCAAGAATTTGATTTTTTGGGGGGTTCATACCCCCCCCCTTCCTCCCTATATCGGGTTCCCATATCATTATGTTCAGACCTATCCCCCTAACTTTGAGAAAAGGAGAGAGGTTGGCGAATTGATAGATCAGCCAGGTTGCATAGAACTGAGAGATACTTTTTCCGAAATACAACTTCTCTGATTCTCTATTTTAGTCTGTGACTCCACTATGAATCATTTTGCGGTCATTGTGTCCTAAAACCAGTGATGAAGACAAGACTAAACGCAATATTCTTGGTGTGCAATCATTACTTTGGGAACAGAAAAAAGCGTGGCAGCCATGTTGGATATACCGGAGAGGGAACAATAAAACTTTATTTTGTTCAGTACATCCAACATGAACACCAGTGACGTCGCATGTACACCACGAACACTACAACCGGGTGTTTTATTGCAAACCACAGGTAACCCGCGTATTGTAACAGAATTTGCTCGCTTTAACTCTCTTTTTAATCTTTGTTACTTACTCGTTGTCGTTGCGGTGGGTACTCTCTGCCCCGGCGAGGTACGAACCAGCACGAACAGTGTATGACATCGGCTGGTGCATGTCGTGCACGTAAAACGTCGTGGCGCAGCTACCGCGCTTATATCTTCTCGGCTTGAGCAGGCAGCACTTGAAATTGAAACGCCTAAAAGCGAAAACGCCAGGGTCTGGTTTAATTTTGGCACAGACCGTGCTATAAGATACTCAACGGTCCAGTATTCTGGAATTGTCCGCTACAAAATATTCGGGGTGGAAGCTGAATATTTTCCTGGAAATAACACATATTGTTCAAAGATCTGCACTTCGAAAATTAAGTGCAGAGGAATCGGTCAACAGGGAAACCATTGGCAAAAAGAAACTAAGCTAAGTGTGAATAAAGATACTCACGCAAGGGCGGATCTAGGGGGGGGGGGGGTGATTATATTTATTGTTCTTGTTCTCATATTTCTTGTAAAAACCTTAAGATTAGCCACCCCCTTGGTCTGAACTCTGTAGTATATCCTTTGTATTAGCGACCCCCCTTCTTAAGGGTCTGCATCCGCCACTGTCACCATTCTTGGCGTTCCAACAATGGTGCATTAGAATCATTAGGGCCATTACCTGTCCTCGTGGCGATTATTGTGAACACTCTGTACACCGACCAGCAAGCCGGAGTGCGGGCAAGTGAAGCGCATTTCGCCATCATAGTCATTTACGTAAAAAGGCTCCCATGCACAAGCTGTTGTGTCCAACTGAAATGTTCTCTTGCAGGTAAAGGCAAAACGGCGGTCTCGGTGATGCCAGCTAAACTGAGAGTAAATCTTGTGTATGGTTTGACCTTGAAAAAAAAAAAAATAGATACATAAAGGCACTGTACAAATAACACAGTGGGCATTCGGCCCAGCTTAACACATCGGTAACAGTAAGCCATGTCCCTGCCCCCCCCCCCCCCCCCCCATCCCCCTTCATATCCTGTGCTGGGATCGTGTCACATGAGAGCTGCATCCCTTGGGAATTGACTGTATGAATAATGAATATCAGGACGAAAACAGCTCATTTAATCCGAACTTTGGCGTGAAAATACGCTATTTTCCTTTCAACCTCTGGCAAAACAAATGGTGTAGTGCTAAAGATTATGATGTCTTCTACTTGTGTGCCGAATTTGGTGGAGTTTCAGGCAAGTGGAAATTATGTTCTAGTGGCACAATTATTTCCAGACTTTTCTTTCGTATTTCTAGAAAATACAAAACAAGTTCTGAAATAAAATTGGAAATTCAAACTCTCTGCTTTAATTGCCGTGCGAAATTGGAATGACCACGCGCGCATTTTGCTCAAAACATAATAAAAGGTCTCTTTTCGCTATTTGCAAGACCCAAATGGTCCGGGGTCCGTGTACCGGTCGGCAAAACAATTTACTCTTCATTTTTCAAAATCGAAAGCTAGAAAAAGGCTTTTTTCTGTATCTTTTCATATCCGTTTTGAACACGAAAAATTTAATTTTACACTAAATTTCAGTTTCCACAATCGATGCCAAATAAAAAAGTAAGATTTTGAAATTTAATTGAAATTTATCAAAATTTAATTTTAAAAGAAAGTTTTTGAATTTTAACAACTCTAAAATGCGGTTAAAGACAAAAATTAGCTCCTTGGGGAGGGGGACGTGTGGTGCGGTACTTGGGAGGAACTTGTCCGGCTGTACATGGTTGGAGTATGTAGGGAGGGGGAGGGGGGGGGGGTACATGGGGCGACGTGTGTAGGGATGGGGGTAGTGCATTTGAAATTTGAAATTTGAAATTTGAAATTTGAAATTTGAAATTTGAAATTTGAAATTTGAAATTTTTACAAGTTTAAAATTTGAAATTTGAAATTTTTCCAAGTTTAAAGTTCAGGCATTTTCTGTTCAGCTTATTACACACGCAAATAGTATACTTCGGGCGGTGTAGAGGCCAACAGGACAGGTTGCTTTTTAAGCGGACTCGGCCTGAGGTAGCCCAGCGGTTGTGTAGCCTTTGCTTGGGTCCGTAGGGACACAACCCGATTTCGGTTGTAGTCGACCGGTTTGGGCTGCGAGGGAGAATAAGAGCATGGCGACAATGGCTTCATCGTCGAAGTCCATGTTGCAGGTAATGATAAAGTTCTTAAAATAACTGTTTTGAAAGCTTTTTTGTGCAAGACCTAATCGACGCGGATCGAAATACCGCCTTTTGATCAGTCTTTTGATCAAGCACTCTAGGAACAATGTTGATGAAGTTGATCAAGCGCTCTAGGAACCAATGATAATGCAGAGATTAGCATATAACCTCTACCAATCAGATATCTAGCAACCACAAGCCCTGTACACACAAACAAAAACCCTAGCCCTAGCTCGCAACCAAACCGAGCACACAAACAAAACTCAAAAGCAACTGAACAATACGGAAGCCGATAGGGGTCACGAGTTGTCGCTGCGGAATTGTCGCTGTTCAGTTGTCGCTGCAGATTTGTTGCTATGGTTCTACAGGCAGTACAGGGGGAGGGGAGGGTGCGAAATTGTATTTATAGCTGTATGGCTATAGGTAAACGCCATTGCTACTTGGGGAAAGGGGGTAAGGAGTCGATAAGCTGCGGAGCTAAATGTCGCTGTCGAGTTTTCGCTGCCGAATTGTCGCTGCGGAGTTGTCGGCTGCGGAGTTGTCGCTACCGAGCTGAAGGTGCAGGGTTGTCGTTGTCCAATTGTCCACGAAGTTTTGCGGTCTTTGAACTTCTAATTTCGAAAAAATGCGCTGTGAAAATCGTCCCCTTTCCGCCTGCACAGTTTCTTCAAACTTCAATGGCAAAAGCGATTAGGCATAGCACTGCACGGCTATAGGTTAACCGTTAGGACACCGACACGCAACAAACGTCTTTACGCTGCAGTCGTATCGTATGAGCAGTGCTCCGTTACAAGTCCCGATGCTGAGGAAATAATAGGATTGCCGTTGGCAAAAAAATGTTTTAATAAAATACTCGAGAGGATACTCCAAAAGAGTACCACGATCAATTGCAGTAAAGATTCCGACCGTGATTACGGCGGGTTTCTGTGCATTTCCGGAAGTGACATCTCTGCAGCGACAACTCGAAATTTCAAATTTCAAATTTCATCAAATTTCCAAATTTCAAATTTCAAAGGAAACCCACTAACCCCCATCCCTACACACGTCGCCCCATGTACCCCCCTCCCCCCTTCCTACATACTCCAACCATGTACAGCCGCACAAGTTCCTCCCAAGTACCGCACCACACGTCCCCCTCCCCAAGGAGCTAATTTTTGTCTTTAACCGCATTTTAGAGTTGTTAAAATTCAAAAACTTTCTTTTAAAATTAAATTTTGATAAAGGTCAATTAAATTTCAAAATCTTACTTTTTTATTTGGCATCGATTGTGGAAACTGAAATTTAGTGTAAAATTAAATTTTTCGTGTTCAAAACGGATATGAAAAGATACAGAAAAAAGCCTTTTTCTAGCTTTCGATTTTGAAAAATAAAGAGAAAATTGTTTTGCCGACCGGTACACGGACCGTTTTGACACGTATGACTTTCGAGGGTAGGAGTTAGTTGTCAGGGAATTCTGGAAGGTGAAAATGCTGGACGTGACGAAAGGTCATGAAACGCACTTGGTAGCCATCGGCGTTAATCGCGAACGGAAGGCGCGGGAAATTAATAGAACTGTCTAAAATGCCTCCGTACAGATAGGACAGTCGAGACCAAGAAAACTTTGGCTCCTTTTCAGTGCTTCTTGCAATGTTGGGAGCCAACACGTCCTCCTTTGGCGAGCTCCTATTTGAATGCGACAGACAGGCCAGGTGAGGAAGTACCCCATGTTAAATCCCAAAAGTGCCTAGGAGTTGAAATTGACCATAGGCTTACCTGGGACATTCACATTGATTATGTTTGTAAAAAAGCTAGTGCTGGGATTGGTGCTCTCCGGCGTCTAAAACCATTTATCCCCGCCGACTCGGAATAGAATGTTACGCACCTGCCATGACATATCAATTTCTATTTGCGGAGGAATCAGAAAAATAGGCAAAAAAGCTTCTTGGAAAAAAATCTTAAAAAAGTAGGGGTAATTTTCTGAATCTCGGAAATCGAAAAAATGAAATTTTGAAGATAGCTATTTGAAAAAACACTGAAAAAAGTGGCACTTTTTTCCGATTTTCGGAAAACCTGAAAAAAGTCTGCCTTTTTTCCAAAAACTATCCCTTTTTTCTGAAAATCTCTTCCTTAAAGTAAGTCCCAGATATTTCCGATTTCAGATAACAAAAAACTAGAAATTCAAAAAAACAGGCGAAAATCGGAAATTGAAAGGGCAAAAAAGCCGAAAGAAGAATTGCCAGTTTTGGTCACGGATTTTTTTTTCAAAAAAATATCCCTTTTTTCTGAAAATCTCTTCCTTAAAATAAGTCCCAGATATTTCCGATTTCAGATAACAAAAACACTAGAAATTCAAGTAAACAGGTGAAAATCGGAAATCGAAAGGGCAAATAAGCCGAAAGCAGAATCGCCAGTTTTGATCACGGATTATATAGCTTTCAAAAGAATATATTTTCAGCGTTGTTATGTATAAACAAATGGGGAGTGTCAGTATTGTGTTAAGGACAATTAATAGCAACTTGCAAAAAGGGTGCAATGGATTTTTCATGTTTCTTTTTCCTGATAGTGTAATACATGCTGAATTCGGGGTCTGCGGGGGTTTTTTCAGCTCGAAACTCTTAAAAAAAATTAGCTCCTTTATTTTCAGTATTGGCCAACTAAGGAGCCTAAAATTCGTGATTCCGAGTCACACGTTTAAAGTTGCGAGACTCAGATTTTCCCTTTTGATCGAGACTCAGGGACTTTTGCGAATTTACCAACTTACCACTCCTACTATAACCATTGGTACACAAAACGGATCTATTTGCATGCTTGCCGTCTTTTATATTCGCGGCTAGGAAATTTTCTAACCATAAATGTTCTCTTTGGCAAAATCGGGAAGATGAAACGTCCTGTTTCCGAAATTGTTTGACCCCGGTTTTCTGGGAAAATGTTGATCGTTATACACAAACAAATGTTTCAAAAATATTACCAAAATACAACGTTTAATATTTTTCTGTTAGCTGGCAACAAAGATAACTATAAGCAAACTAAGGGCCGTTTACTGTGATTTCCATAATTCTGCGAAAACTTCACCGACCAACAAACCACGAATTGGCTTCCGACACGTTGATAGTCTGATCTTGTGAACTGATAAATTGTTAGGGGTTAGATAGGCTTTAAAACACCTGAAACACATTTAGTTTTGCAGTAAAATGCAAACCAAACTCAGAAAACATGCATCGGACTTGACTTAAAAGGTTTGTTTGATGAACGGGAGCCTATAAAGCAGTTTGGCATTCGGAAATGTAAGTGGGAGTTCGTAGGAGGGGACCACATCAAATGTACTCACCACGGCCGCACTGGAAGGTGAAGCTCTGGTCAAACCCATTTACAAACACCCAGCGCTTGCTGATTTTCGCCATGCCTTGATTACCATTCGTAGAGGCCTCGCCCAGGATCATCGATAGAGCCAGAAACAAACAGGGTGCTCCGCGCAAAATCATCGCCTCTCCCTGATAGCTTAAAAAGTTTGCCGAGTACTTCCTTTGATAACTGCCGCGATAAATAGCAAATTTCGAATAACTAGTTATTAAATACACAAGCAAATAATAAACAAGAGAAATTACAAGTTGGTTGCGAATGGTTTTCCCCTCAGCCAATCACAAGTCAAGTAGAACCACTATCACTCATTGAACACGTGACTTCGTTGAACGCCAAGTGAGTGAAGTCAAGTGCAATCTCTATCACGAGGTGAGCTCGTGAGCACGCGTTGCGCTTTGTAGAGAAACGTATCGAAAAGTTGCGTCGCGCATAAAGCTAAGGGTTGGTTTTCACTGAGCTTTTGATTTTCACTACGTCATAAGCGACGTAAGCATATAAGCATTAGAAGAACGGAATCCTTTGATTCTTATGCTTACGCTTATGTCGTAGTGAAAACCGCACTATTTAAAGAAAAGAGTTAGTTTGATCCTTATGCTTATGCTGCTAGTGAAAACCAACCCTTAGCTTGGCGGGTCACCTAGCAACCCGAGCCAAGTCTGTCCATAACAGAGCCAGGGAGTTTTCAAAAGTAAAAAAGCGAAATGGTTGAGTATCGCAACAACTTTGGCCAATTATTGTTTTGTCCCCTTTTAAAAATACAAAATTCACTGACAAATAAACAGCTAAAAAAGCGGAGATTTGCATGCCAAAGGGACCGCTGGCAACGGAATTTACGTGTGCTTTCTGGTTATTGATATCATCCATCTTGAAAGGTTTCTAGGATTCGAAAACGGGTTTGAAAAAAGGACACCTACCAGAAATTACAGCAGTCTGTTATTGTTCATTGTAAATAAATAAATCTATCAATCCCTTGACAGCTTTCTAGGATGCCGAAATTATTGCGGTGGGATGGGTTTAAAGGACACCTATGAGAAGTAGCTGCAGTCTGTTATTGTTCGTCGTAGATAATAAACCTATCAATCTCTAAGCCAATACATTTGAAATGCTATCGAACAGGCCATGAAAGACTTTACGCGGTAGGGGTGACCTAAAAGGCTATTGTGTTCGCTAGACTAAAGAGAATTATAGGTGAATTAATTTCCGCCACCACAAAGAATAACAACTTCATAAGATATGCACGATTAGCTAGTAAAATAATAAATACTTATCAAAATATTAAACAAAGCAAAGATCAAACAAACTTAATCTACGTAAAAACTTCATTGTTAAAACTTTTACTCAACTCGCGTAGATTGTTTGCCTTTTAGACGAGAGCTTATTTCAAGGGCTGTAAATCGATAAACCCATAGTCCATAGTCCATAGTCTATGTTTTACAAGTAGGTGTTATAGCCATAGAGCTCTGTCACACTATTTCTCTCATTCCGTTTTTGTCTGTCTTCTATTTCCAAGTTTCCTCCATTTTTCCCGTTTCTTTTTTCTTTCTCGTCTATTTCCAAGCGTGTTCCGTCCCTTTCTAAGTTTCGCTCACTTCTTTTTTGTCCCACGTCTCCCTCGTCTGTGTCCAACTTTCCTCCATTTCTCCCATTTCTCTTGTATCCGTCGTCTACTTCTAAGTTCCCTCTGCTTCTCTTGTGTCCCTCGTCTATTTCCAAATGTCCGTTTTTGTTTTCTATCGGTACTAAACTTTCTAACGGTATAAATTCATTCATGCATTTCTCGTTATGCTTTTTAAATGCGCTCTTCATGAATGTATTTCCACAGATGTCGCATTTTCTCGGCCTTTCATCCCCACAGAACTCGAAAATTTCAATTAGTCCCAAAATGATAGCGAGGGCATTCTTGGCTAGGAGCACTGAGATATCTAGGTTGTAGGAATGCCACAAAATTAGCCGAATTACCAGAAACGGGACATTTACAAACACCAAAAAACCGAAAATGTAGACAATCTTGAAGGATACCGATGCCACCTGGCCACTTTCGTGAAACTTGTTGTGTTTAAGTTCGTAGAGAGCCAGGGAGGGCAGGAAAACGTTTATGGACGCAAAGGTCAGGATAGCAGCCTCGATACTGAAGTTAATGTGTTCCTTATCGAACAAATACTCAAGCATTTCGACGCTGTCAAACAAGTCAAGCGCCACCGCACCTAGTATTTTTTCCACGTAAATCTTTCGCTTTGTGTAGGGTTGAGCATCATGGTGTGCGAAGACGAGGAAAAGGAACAAAACCGGAGTGATACAAAGACACATTTTTAACATGTTGGGACCAAACACCATTGTTTTCTCTTCAAGCTCATCAGCCTTCATCTTGAACATCGTGGCGACTTGAGGGACGAAGTGCAAGGCGTAGATGAACCAGGCGACATAGGCAAACGCGAGCTCATCGTCGAAAAAGCCTTTCCCCGGAGTCGCTAGATCCTGACGCTTTTTCTTGTTCAAGTTTTGATAAGACTTGACCATGGCCGCGATCCAAGTCCCAAGGACAATGACATCCGTAACGACCCATGCGTACCAGAGCGAACCTTCACCTCGAATCAAGTAGAAATCCAAAACGACTCCTTGGAAAATGAGGAACAAGATTGCTAGCAGTCGAGCCGCATGGCGACGGTAAGATGCGATTTTGCGTCCCATTTTTGGCGTCGTTTGAGCCGCTAGTGCTACACGATTGAACGGCGCATTATAAGGTATGTATTGCTGTCATACCGCTGACGTCACAGGGGGCGACTTTATAGCGATAATGGTGTTTCAATGCGACTTGCGACACAATGATTTAGATATTAAATGGGATGTCCTTTCACAAGTGTAGATTTGGAATTATGTTTTCGCTAGCACGATTCTTCATCTATGAAGGGACTTTGCAGAAATGTCATTGCCCTAGTTTCTATATTTGCCATTACTCGAGTTTGTTTGGTTATGAGGAGATGGAGTTTGCCAGCAGTCACCTTAAGGATTGACACGGATCAAACCAAATCAACACTCATCTGCAAACAGAACATATTGAAAATATACTAGCACACCAATATATGAAAGAGTAGATGTTCTTATCTTAACTGGCAATCGTTTCATTTTTTTTTTCGTAAACAGATCAAAAGGTTTTATGATCAAATGCGCGGGTTGAATGCAAATTATGCGACCTTTCTTGTAAACAATAAGTAACAATGTATAAAGAGTTGCAAGAGAAACCCAATGCCATGGCATAATTACCCATTAATGAATTCTGAGTATGATATGGAGAATTATTCAGATCGATCGAGGCCGAATGCCTAAGTTCTGAAAATTCTCCATACACTCAGCTGAATCATCAATTACTTTTACAAATGGATCCCTCACTCCATGCGCCCTGCAAAGCGCTTCACACGAGATCACTACTTCAGCCTACCATTTGCACCATGTCAATCAACCACGTTGCTAAGTTGCCCATGAGTAATTTTTAGAGCGACCCAAGCCGCCTTAACTCTCCGGGTCTGCGACTTTAGCTTAAAGGCCCATCACCAACCGGGAGCCTTTGCGCCCCGTTTTCTTTTGTTGTCAAATTGATCCATTGTTTTTCGGGTGCTCTAATTGGCTAAGAGTCCGCAAAGGCTCTCGGTTGGTGATGGGCCTTTAACTCCACCCACTCGATTGGTCTCGTAAAAACCACGCATCGATTTGCTCACGCGCCAGCATGAAATTGCAAGAGAATGAAAGAGAACGTACAGCCATTTCCATAAGTTGTGCGCAAAAAAACATGATATGTTTATAAGTTATTTTTTTACGTTTTATTACAAGTCTTTAGTTAAACATTGGAGCATAGGCGAACCAGCCTAAAAACCTCTTGTGTAAATTGTGTTCTCAATAAAGTTTGTAGAAGTAGTAAATACTATTATTATTCAGCCATGCAACTATCTCGATTCTGATTGGTTAATAGTACGCAACGAAATCGTGTTGGCGCGCAGTGCGTGACGTCATACTACAGACATTAGGATTGATGCACTGTAATGACGTCATAACGCAAGCCAATTGGTTTGGTCGCCATGTTGGTTTTCAATTCGGTAGCGAAAGCAAATTTTGCCAATATTCTCGTCGAATCTGTTATGATTTTTGCCGAGAGATCATTGCTCAGGATATCTAGACCTCAACTATGGTTATTTGAATTGAATACGAAGAGGAAAATAATAAATGTAAGCTAAAGTTAAAAAACCTCATCAAGGCCTCATCATCGACTTCGCTTAGAGGTAAGACTCCTGGTTGCTGAATAATAAAACAATTATTGAATTCGGTTTTTGCATGATAGTGAGATTTGTCAACGCCTCGAGTTAGTGTTATCAGCTTCGCTTCGGCAGATAACACAAACCTCGGCGTTGACAAATCTCACTATCATGCTCAATCTCATCCAATAAGTGTTAATTATTTGTGTCATTATTTTCGTGTTTTGGGCGAAAGAAGAAGTCGAGAGAGAAGACGGGCAACTTCCTTTACGGGGGCCTCCGCGAGCGCTTTGGAAGAGATCATTTTCGGAACATCCTCAAAACCATGGCAGCGGCCAGGACAAATGTGTCTCCATGCACTGACCAAATTTCAGAATTTCACGAAAATATTGACACCTGACAAATAGTAGTTTTTCCTTTCTACAAGCTTACATTGAGAACAACAATTCACGCATGAGGTTTTTAGGCTGGTTCGCCTTTCCCTGCTAGCAGAGGCCTCTTCATTCTCTGCATTTCGCGAACCTCAGCCAGCGAAATACAGAGAAAAGAGGCCTCTGCTAGCAAAAAAAGTAAGCTAGACAGCCTTTCTATTGGTCGAAAGCAAAGTCTTTGTCTCATTCAGCCAATCGAATTGCGATCACAAATCAAAACGCGCCGCAATGCATGCTGACCACGTCATGACCAAACAGTAAATCTGGCTTACTTCACCTTCTGGTTGGTTGTTGTTGAATGGCTTCCTTTCCTGATTGGCTAATGGTCCAGAAACAGATACATTTTTCCAAGCAACTTTTAATTAAGCTCTTATTTACAAAGTAGGTCCTAGTGGTATGGCAACAAATATCTTGGTTGTGTCGAGTTCCAGTCACTTCCTTATCACCTGGCAATACTTGAAACGCCAGCGGCGGTCCCTGTGAAGGAAAGTCCAAATTCACCGATCCCGCATTCATTGTTCTACTCCCTAGTTACTGTTGCTACGTCGGACAACCAAAATGTATTGCTTTGGCATAGAGCATGGAAAATACACCGATTGCAGGGAAGGTGTTAGACGTTGCCCCATAGTATATGGGTTTTATATTTTCGTCAGAAAAAGCTGAAGAATTCATTGAAAATCTTCGAATTTCGAATTTGTTGCTCGGACATTTTGAATTCCATAGGGAAAACTTCCCATTGTTTCGACATTGATCAAGCGAAGACGGGATCGGCCACTGTAGGGTTAATTCAATAGTGATTAAAATAGACAGTCTCTAGTTTGCGCTAAACGCTGTAAATAAGTTTTGGGCCGTGAGAAGTGTTGAAAAACGACGTTGATTTCTCGACGGGGCTGCTGATTGTTTGATTTTTGGCGTTTTAGCCCGGGAAACTAGAGACTAACACAGGAAATTCCATAGAGCCACAGGAATCCCGAAACCACGGGAGAGCCACAGGAATCCTGATTAAACCACGGGAGAGCTACAGGAATTCCATGGAGAAGCCGGCAAACAGACCAAAAGGGCTTAGTACTCACTCTTTCTTGTTGCTATGGTAACTTTTAGCCCCGACAAGGTAGGAGCCACGACGGACGTCATATAGCATCCTTCCGCGCAAGTCGTGCACGTAAAATGTCTTAGCACAACTTCCCAGCTTGTAGTGACTATTGAGAAGGCAGCACTTGAAATTGTGACGCCTAAAATTGGAATAAATAACTGGTGAACGTAATGCCTGAAGCACACTAGCGACATAACGACGTCACGCGAACAACATTCTTGAGGGAAAATGACCTAAAGAAGTATTGAAAATATCCGCATATATTTTGAATTTTATTTTTCCTGGGCTACAATTTGCGCTTTCATGTATTTTATATATCTACAGCGGCGCGGAAAGAAGAATCGTTGATACCCCGTTCCCCCTACAACATTGAACACGGGAGCGGGGTACAGCCTGAATAGCCAAGTCTTTATACTCAGGGGCGCAGGGGGGGGGGGGGGGGGGGGGGGGTCTTTATACTCAGGGGCGCAGGGGGGGGGGGGGCTTTCTCGGGAGATTTTCTCAATACATTTACATTTGCTGAAGGACAATTTGAAAAATTTTCGTCCCAGACAGACAGACAGACAGATATTTTTTATTTGGCATCGTATAAAATAGTACATGGATTGGTAGTTCCAAATAAAACTTATTAAAAAGAGATATAATTATTGCTATGTAATTATAGTGTCTTCCGGAGGAGGAAGCACTCATGTACAAATTTTGCAATAGCTTTTTGTGCTTTCGTATTTTACTGAGTAATTTATCAAAAAGTGAAAGTAGACTTTGTCAGACAATTTTTGGAATTTCACATTTTCTATTTCCTCTGTTTTTCGAATTAGCTCATCGCACTTATCTTTATATATTTTGCAGTGGGTCAGAAAATGTTGTTCATCTTCCACTTCTTCGTGGCAAATTTGGCAAATTCTTTCGCTGGGTGGTTTGTAGGGTCTTTTATAGCGCCCAGTTTCAATTTCTAGACAGTGATACTAAGTCTTAATTTCGTTAATGAAATTCTATGGCTATGATTGGTGACCTGGGTTTAGGTAGGGTTCTAACTTATACTTTGTTTTGAATTTTCTATATGTTCTCAATTTATTTTTCTGCCCCTGCTCTTTCCTTGTCTAAATTGATTTCTGTCATCCAGCGTTGAAATTCAACTAGCTGATGCCCGTGAAAAATTCACGGAGTGTAAGGGGGAAATTTACTAAAAGTGTTCTCTGTTTAAAAAAAACGGGAAAAAAAATCACAATGGCCATATGGATGTGGGGAGGGGTTCATGATTTCCCCCTTCCATAAACTGCTGGATTTACATTACTAATAACCTCCCATCAGCATGAGTACCCGTCCCACCATGCCGAAATAAATGAAGTGAGCCCAAAAGGATTTTTTTTTTTGCACTGGTCTCCCTGCTTGGTTTGACAAAATCACGCGTGCGTCAGTCTCTCAAATCGGTCAAAGAACCCGTGAAAATCGAAAGCGCAATTTGACTTCGGAATTGTTTGTATGTTTATCATATCTCAGCGAGGGGAGAGAAGAACAGGTCAAGTAAAAATGGTCTCTAAGGACTAATAATTTTTTTTAGTTTATATTATTTATTTTTTCGGCTTTATCCCTCGCTTAAAAAATTGCTTGAATTAGAACTTAGCCCAAAGTGAATCTTTTCCAACAAAAACATATGCCCACTGGAGGGATTTCCTCTTTCTCTTCGGGATTGTGTCCTTCGTTTGCGATAGAGCCGTCAGGATTTATACTTAGAGAAAATTATTCATGACTTTCACGGACCTTGTTTGTAAATGTGTCATTTCGACTTAGCATGACTTAGCGCGTGCTCCGAGGGAAGCAATGTAGTGTGTACGTTTGTTGAAACTTGAATGAAAATTTTTCTCAGCTCAAATCTTTCAAGCTAGAATTATCCCTGCACATTCCTGTATGTAATCTGTAAGAGAACCATTTAGGTTTGAATGTCAATGGTGCTTTCGGCTGCGCGAACCGAGTTCTTTTTTAGTTTCTGTGGGAGAATTCAACATGGCGGCGATGGCGGCTTTGTCCCTCGCTTAAGAAATCGCTTGAATTAGAACTTAGCCCGAGGTGAATCTTTTCCAACAAAAACACGCTCATGGTCCAGATTTCCACCTTCCCTTCGGGTTTGCGAACTTCTTTTGGCGGCACAGCTTCAGGGCTGAGCGGAGCGAGTGTCGACACGATTTTCCTTACGGTAGTAATATATAGATATCTCAAGTCTTTGTTGAATTATTTGGACGGTGTATTTAATCGGCAACCTTATGCCCATATTTGCTTGTTGGTTGCCAGATATCGCCCATGCCCATTTGTTGTAATATCGTTTTTAGTTTTTGGTGCCAAAATTCTGGATTTTCTCGCATTCTCAAGTTGTCGTATACATTGTGTATTAGCGAATAGTGCACCCGGGGGGGGGGGGGGGGGGGGGGGGTGCTCGTCGGGAACTTTCGTTTTCACCCCTAAAAGGTATCAAACATGGCGTCGCTTAGTTGATTTTGACCCCTAAAAGGTACCAAACATGGCGTCGCTTAGTGATTTTCCCTCGTAATTTTGTCGCGTATTTTTTACGAGGGAAAATACGTCTGAAATTCAGGCTACCAACAAGTGCGATTTGCTTGATTTCCTAGAACGGACCTCTAACAGGTACCTATCTGGAAAAAAATACACGTTCGAATTTTACCCCCTAAAAGGTACCAGAGGCCTGATTTTAAACCCTAAAAGGTACGACGAGCACCCCCGCCCAAAAAATATGGGAGTCCCTCCCCGGGATAGTGTATCCCATATTTCCCATATGTATAGTGTATCCCATATTTTCACTATCCGCCCCCCCCCCCCCCCTCCTCCCCCTCAGAAATTTCTAGATCCGTCACCTGTTACTTGTTTTTGTTTTTGGTTCCGGTGTAGCTTGCGATAGTCATTGTCGCTAAATGGTAGTCAGTAAGTCACAAGCCAGAGCTGTGTGCAACTGTAAAAAGGGAAGCCATTCAGGTGCAAGGCCCTCTATGGCTGGTTATGGTGCAAACCATTTCTACATTTCGATCAGTTTATCGCCTAGGACGGCGAGACAAACTCTGTTTATTCACTCGCTCCAATGGAATAGCCAGAACATGATTGTACTTTTATTTCAACCGGAATTTCCGTGGGATCTTTTTGAATGATACGCTCCCTGACCTGATAGTACTGAAATACTTGCCTGTCTTCCGCGCGATTTCCGTGAGCACTTCGGACTCCAACCAGAATACCCGATTGTGGACAAGTGTAATCCAGCCTACCATCCAGTCGTTAACATAAAACGGCTCCCACGAACACGCTCTTGGGTTCAACTGAGGGGTTCGTTTGCAGTAAAAGGCAAAGCGGCGATCTCCGTATTTGGAACTGTACGTAGAGTAAATCTTGGATATGCTCGATCCAACCTAGAGGGAATAGAGATGAACAGCGAAAACCTTATCACTGTATGCATTGCTACGTACGCAAGGGCTCAAAATTCCATGCGATTGGCTATTGGTGATTTTTAGCTGTCAATCAGAAAACCAAAACGCTTGATTCGGCTACTTCAGTGGGTCGACATTGACTGCAAATTTACCTAAAATGATTTTAAGCTATCCTTTGGCTTCCTAGCCTACAATGATTAGCTTTCTGGTTCAAAAAACTTGGCATTACAATTTCCTTCCGTAGAATCGCCTGGGTCGAGGGGGTCGAGTCGCGCGCGGGCTACTGTGGGTATTTTAGCGTGGTCACCAAACCAAAATCAATGGTGGACAGAGCGAGAACTCGAGTCTCTGTGATTCCTGCAAGTTTTCATTTAAAATTTCACAGTTTTCTTGCTACATTTGCCGAAATTCTTCATAAAAAGAGGATCTCCTGTCACTTCCTTATAAGGTAAATGATTCCAAATATGGTTTTGGCCGTGAGGTGTTGAAAAACGACAATTTTGGTTAGGGATTGTTTCATATGGGAGGTCAATCTCCTACCCAGACGTTATTTTTTGCGTCTCTTGCGGTGATTTCTCTAGAAATTATTTTGGAGGCGTAGGGACTGGGAACGAGTATTACATGGCGCGCAATGAACTGTGGGATAGGCGCGATAGGCTTCCGAATTTGTCTCTGCATATCCTATAACTCTGCGGGCCGTGTTAAACTATTTCATAACTCCCTGCGCGCCTGCTAAAACCATCCCACAAATCTTTGCGCGCCCTCAAAAAAAAACGAAAAGAGTCTGGTAACGAGACTGTACGGAGGTACGCAAGTAGAGGCAAAGGCGACTGACTCACCGTGTCGGCATTGAAACTTCACAGAGCGATCAAAATGGTTGTTAAAATGCCACCGCCTTTTCGGAGAGGCTTCGCCATGGACGGCGAAGAGGAACATCGCGAGGGCCACAATTAATAGAGGTGCAAAACGTAACATCGTTTCAGTTTCAGTTTCTGTTCACCGCTGTTTTTATTCGGATCTAGAAATAGATAGATAAATAAAAATGGGCGATAGACAGTAAGCAATTATTGGATGAGGTTGAGCATGACATCGATAATAGACCTCCTCGGCTTGGGCGTAATGTTTTGCCATTTCAGATCACGTGGCATTCCTATGAGTATTCTATCTTTCTTTTTCTGCTACACACCGAAGGATATATGAATATGGAGCCCAAGCCGAGGAGGTCTATTGGCAAGGCGGAGGTTTGGGTTATCTGCCGAAGCGAAGCTGAGATAACACAAACCTAGGACTTGACGAATCAAGTCCAATACAATCCAATAATTGTTTTATTATTCATTGTCTGACACAAATTCAATTTCTTGAGTCGAACACGTCGCAAAGCGAGCAGCCATCGTAAAAAGAAAAGATCCAAAGACACAAAACAAACAATTTGCCGCGCATTTGTAATTTCACACAAAATACCGTTGAAATAACTTTCTGAAATAACCCGCTGAAATAACTCGGTCCAATAACCTTACAGACAACTGTTTCCACTGAAAATAGTGCGGGCTCGGTCCAATAACCTCTACAGACAACTGTTCCCGCTGAAAATAATGCAGGCGTTTGCAAACTGCCAGAATTGTGCGTAGACTTTGAGCCAATCAGAAAACGATTACTGAGTACAATGAAAATAATAAACAATGTGCTACGGTGCGGGCAGTCAAATTTGACGAGGAATGGAAGTTATTTATGATGGCTTTGCACCGATGGCTTCGCTGGATTAAATTTTCGTTTTTGCTCTATCAAGATCGCCGACGTTCATCGTTAACGATACCCCGATATTACGATGCAATTCGCTGCCCCAGTGGGGTATTGTGAAATCGGGGTTCCACTGAATACCTTTGAAACAGACCTAAGATTATTTGGATAATTATAATTGTATAATTGTATAATTTGTAAACTAGCTCAATATGCGTATTAAGCGTTCTAGCCAATAAAGTAAAGTTCACAGTCAGGAATAGTAGTCTCCCTCTACTACCTGGTGTAGAATTGAATATATGTGGGTGGCTTGTCCAAAAAATGATGCAGCAAAAAAACAAAGTACTTACCGCAGAGAAAAGAGTGCACAGTAAAGCTTGTGAAAGTCGACAGTGTCTGTTGTGCATTGTCCGCTATTATAACCAATTGCGTGGCTCAGCGCTCACCAAAGCGTCATCAAAACGTTCCCTCATTGGTTAATCGGATTATTTACCCTTTCCTTTGGTGCAATATTAGTTGACTCATTTTAAGCGGAAAATTTAAAGTAGCACGAAGGCGGATAATTTCAATAAATGAATGCGAAAGTCATTTAAAATTTCCGCTCTCCAATAGCGTTTAGCGTAAGAAATATTACCAACAAAATACCTCCTCGAAAAGCGGAAACTATTAAGGCACCTATTTAGCTATAACAAATGGAAAGCAATGTAGCATGGTGACTGCGGTTGTGTAGTCGTTTACTTGGAGTTGAATGCGTTACGAAGTTTTGACGCTATTGATATTGAAAAGATTGTTTATTCAGAAGAAGTTACTATATGATTCCTGTCTCGCATCGTCATCGTTAGAAACCCCTGCTTTGACTCTATCTCGCTTGCTGATTGGCTGAAATCGAGGGAGTTTTTTGTGGAATTACATGGCTGCAAAAGTAGAATTCAATGAAAACCCCGGACACTCACGAACTTAAATTTCAACACGACAAATTTTCAATCTATCAAGCGAAAAAGCGAGAACAATTACTTTCTGAAGTTTTAACTCTGACATAACACTGCTGTATGCTAAAACGTCTTTTCGTCAACGAAGACGCTTCGCTATACCAAGATACAGTTTGGCAATGGCTTCCTTGGCGCGCGTAAAGCCTTTTTTCTAAATTATCAAATCAATAAAACCTCCTCCTCGCTGCGCGACTCGGGCGATATCGACTTGCATTTATTGTGCAATTCCCTCGTCGGGTAATGGATTTACCTATATAATAATATAACATTTACGGTATCACATTGCTCTTCCAGCGACCCGCAAAAGAAACACTATGGTTAAGCCCTGGCTAAACTGGACACATGTAGTGCGCAACATTGTAGCCGGGCACATGTTTCCTTTATGAGTTACCACTTTAGCCGTGAGATACATTGTTGCGCGAGACAAATTTGGAGCCGGGACACAAAGAAATGTTTCTTCGCGTGTGATGTTTCCTAGTTTAACCACTCGGAGAAACATGCAGGACAAAATGTTGCTGCGCGCTACATGCGTCTTAGTTTAGCCGTAGCTTTATAAAATAAATTCCAATAAAATAGAGAACTACAAAAAGTTGCAAACAATCTACTTGTAAGTTACTAATTAAAACCAATTAATTATTCACCCCAAGGGTTTGTCGAAATGGATGACTGGATATTGGTTGAGGACTTAGATGCGAAGAAGCCACTTCGTCTAGCTTTGTCACTTTCGAAGTGGCCTACAATATGACCTCAGGCAGGATCGTTGTCGTACTTGAATCAGGGTTTGGATGGGGTTATTACTGACTATTACGACAAATGGGCATAAAAGTTACCGAATAGCTACCGACAAACTTGGATAAGAAATACTGATTAACAAAAGTGGTTACCGGCTACTTACATTTTTGCAAATTATTCCAGCCAGTTTATTAAATAAAAAGTTTATTCTGAGAAATAGCGAGTGCTTTTTTGAACTTTTCTGCGCCTGGTAGTAAACCAGGTGAATTCCGTTCAAATTACAAGAGATTACTGAATTTCCATAAGTACAACTGACACTCTAGGCATCCTTAGGATGATCTTTCAGGGGATTAATGGTTCTTTTCACGGAAATGAAATTAGACAAGATGACGTGTGCGCGCATGTGCAAACGAACAACTTAAAAAAGAAACTCATTCCCGTGTCAATGTAATGCTTTACTATTGGAATATGAGTAAAACCATGCTAAACGACAACTGAGAAAAACATGTCTGCATTATCGTGAGATAAGCTACTACAAGTTAAAAAGGAAACCAACAACGTGTCCCACATGGATCTCTAACACACTCTTCAGGCCTATAAATACGTTGGTGATGCATAATTTATTAGTTGATTGCTCACTAACGGTACAAGGGGCGTCCTTATATGGTCTGGTGGCCGGGCGTACTCTCACCCATAGGTGTCTAGCTACTGAGCAATTCAACACCAGGATAGCGACTGTCAGGGCTGAAATCTCTGGCGTGGGCGTAAGAACCGTACGGTCGCCATACGACGCTTCAGCTCTTTGTCTGGAAGTATGGTCCTATTTTTTCTTTTTCCTCGAGTCAAGCAAATGCTGAATTTGCATTGGTATGGGTATGGGCAGGCAAATTATTGATATTACTTGCACGACTCACAAAAAGCAGTTCAAACTTATTTCCATCATTTTATCACAAATAACAAATGGCCTTACCTCCGGCACCGAGTTAAAAAAGCTATCCACTCCGCTCCAGAATCCCTCATTGACTCCCATATTCTTTGGTAGGGGATGATCGTCGTATCTTTTAGGGGTTAAAATCGCTGGGGTTTGGTCTCATTGAGGGCTGTTCTTGATCTTCAATACATTTAGGGAGATTGGTATCTTTAAGGGCCGAAATATGTGTCCAAAATGTTGTTTCTCACGATGGTGTTTCTAAAAATCCACGCAAGAAAGAGAGATTATATTACTCGATGAGGACGATAAATTAGACAACATTAAAGGCAGCATTTTAGTCAAACACGGAAATTTCTTGATGGGTATCTTTTTACCTATTACCCGTCTCCTTTGCGCCTACTTGGCACAAAGGCCTCATCTTTTTAGGGTAATGTTGGGGCTTTTAGGGTAAAAAAGTATTTGAGCCACGCCATGTTTGATCTTTTAGGGGTGAAACTGAACATTTCCGACGATCATCCCTGACCAAAAGATATGGGAGCCCCCCCCCCCCCCCCCCCCAGACTTGTGGTTAGTCATGCGTGTGAACTAATAATAAATACACACTTTTATTGCTCATATTTTCATAGTTTCTTTACGAGGTTGATTATTAACTTAGTTTTACCGATCACCGACAAAGGCCGCCAATTTTAACCGACAACCGACATCCAGACCCCTGTTTGAATTGTTCGCTATTTTATAACATTATAAGAATGACGTCACTGTTACAGACTACGAAAACAGCGCGCGCTTCACGAGTATTTTCTAAACACAGCGTCTTAAACTCACAACATTTCCTACAATTTTGACAGAAAATAAAAACGATTTCCGGCAAATATTTCAAAATAGATTTTCGAAGAGTATCAGTGGTACATTTAGTGAATGAGCTTTCCAGAGACTATGCATGTTATTTTCATGCCGCGGTGTCGTGAAAAAGCTTATAAATTGATTTTTGTTTTTTCTCGCTCACAAACCAACCAACCACAAGCCATTTTCTCCCACATACGCGCGAGGGAAGTAACATTTATGTGCAGAGGCATTTTTGCGAAGTTGAAACATACAACAAAAAAAAAGGCGTAGGTCATTAAAAATTCCGCTCTCCAAGATCAAGCGTCTAATTTTGCGCAAGAAAGATCACCAACAAAATACCTCTCGAAAAGCGGAAAATATAAACCGCATTTAACAAATGAAAAGCAATTTTGCACGGGAGACTGTCGTTTTGAAAGGGACGTGTCATCATTTTTCGGGGGGGGGGGGGGGGGGGGCTCCTATTTTTGTGGGGAGGGTCCTAATTTTTTTCGCGTGTCTAAAGGGAGGGTCCAAATTTTTTTCACTCCTATTCGGGGCAGGGTCCAATGATTTTTTTCAGCAACTTCTCTGTCATTTGCATTTTTCTACTTAACTTCAATACATAATAACAATTTCGCCGCGCTTCGCGCGCATAAACAATGACATCTAACAGTCTTATATACTCTTTGAGAACTTGCGCAACGAAGACACAACCCTCGCGCCGCTTATAAGAAGGAGTAAAAAATACCCCCCCAAAAAAATACCTTGCAGTGATAGGCCTGCCGCGCAGTCACTATGTTCGAAAGAAGAACCCTTACCTAAGGTAAGCGTGGGTTCGACGTTACAAGCATAGAAATTCATAGAAATTCGTCATTTCGGCCGCGCTTCACGCACATGAATAATAATAATTTCGTCATTTGCGGCACGCAGTTGCGCGCATGAATAAATATAACCTACAGGTTCGATCATCAATAGACGCTTTAATCTAACCTATGTAGTTGAGGTAGCGCATTTCCTGGGCTGCTGAAAGGTTTTGTTTACTATACACGAAAAACGTAATGTTCATCTACCCTTTCTCTGAGGCTTGATGAAATACGTTTATCAAAATTTGGGCGCGCCTCGCGCGCAACGAAAGAAAAATGTTGGAGCCTTGCTTAAAAAAATGGTAGCCCTCCCCCCCGATAGATAATGACACGTCCCTAAGAAAGAGCTGCTTAATTGGCGGTGAATGCGTTACGAAGTTTTGACATCAATAATTTTCAAACAAAGTTGATCAGAAGAAATGACTTCCCTGCTCGCAGAAGCCACTTCGTCTTGCTTTGTGTTTTCGGAGTGGCCTGAAACATGGGACCCTCGGCCAGGATCGTGGAAGTAATTGACTTGCTCGGCTGGTTTTATAAAGCGTACTTTTCACTAGTGAAGACGGAGAAGGAAACAAAGACGTAAGGACGCTTGCATTTCGTGTGAAAATCAAAGAACGGAGGAGACGTAAGCGTGAAGGAAGTAGAACGGAATGTTTCCTTTTTCTAAGGTGTTCTTACGTCTCCGCATAGCATAGGCTTACGTTGCTATTGTCACAACGATTTTCACGCAAACTTAAGCTCTTACCTCTCCTTCTCCGTCTCCGCTTATTTCACTAGTGAAAAGCGGCTTAGTGTAATTTTCATAATTTTGCGAGCTCTCTCCGACGATTTCCAACCGTCAAACCACTTTCTGGCTTCCGTTAATCAAACTGCCTAGTCTTCTCGTCAGCGTTGCTTGCGTGACAGGAAGTCATTTTAGTACTGCTTAGGCGCTGGCCAATCAAAAAGCACAAAGAGTAACGACAAAAAGACTTGGGAGTTTGATTGACGGAAGCCAGAAGGCGGTTTTACGGTTTGAATTCGATAGCGAAGGTTCGCAGAATTATGGAAACTGCAGTAAAGAAGGACGTCACTGTTATACTGGCTATGAAAACAGCGCGCGTCTTCGCGAGTAATTTCTCGATTCAACGGCTAACTCAGAACATTTTCTACAATTTTGACAGAAAATAAAACGATTTCCAGCAAATATTCCAAGATAGAAGGGTATCAATGGTACATCTCAGTATCTTTGAATTAAGTGTTGAGCTTTCCAGAGGCGATAAAAATGTAATTTTCGATCGAGGTTGTAAAGTAAAGTGCCTTTGCTCACGCACAAAACCCAAGCACACGCCATTTTCTCACACATTAGCAAAGAGAAATGAAATTTGTGTATAGAGGCTACTTTTTGCGAAGTTGAAACATGCAAGAAAACAAAAGTTAAAAATATAAAAAGTGAGAATGAACACTAACTGTCACACATCGGCATAAATCTGGCCTAGACGGAACGCTATTTCGGTAACCATGGACAGATGTTTCTTCCTTGTTAGGTCTTAGCCTGGTTTTGCCTCAGTAATCTTCGAAGTGCTTTAAACCACAACAAAGACCCATGTGGGACCTTTTAGGCAGATGAAAAGTAGCCTCTGCTCGCAGGTAGCTAGTGAAGACAGAAATGCACTTCTCGCGGGAAACATATTCAAATAAATATTCATCCATTTTTGGTGCAATACTAACAATCCGCTAATTCCCAGTGCCCGTGCATCTTGAGCCAGCGGCAAGATACATGGCTCTAGAATAATCATGTTTTTTTATACCCAAAATCTGGGTAGTCTTCAGTGCGCATGCGTTTGACCTTGACCGCTACTAAAACCTTGGATTTGTCACAAAGTTCTTCATAAAGTTATAAGAATGTTTCACAGTTTATAGTCATCGTTATAAAACCAGCAAAAAAGAGGTTTAAAAACATGCATTACTGAAATATTTCATTCAGTTTTGAGCAGGTTTTGTTTTTGCAAAAATCTATCTACAGCGCGCGCTCTTTTCGTCAGCACCGCACGCGTGACAAATTTTGTCAACAACTGAACGTTTGCTCAGAATCAAGTTTGTTGCATAATTACGTCGTGTTATAACGCTAGTTTTGGAAAATTGATCTTACGAGTGGAAAGACTTTGAAGCGCAACGTTTGATACAGGAAAGATGTTCTCGCCCAACAGGTGATGCTTGTGTGAAAATATTTTCTGTTAGATTTCTTCCGAATTCAAATCGCGCGCATGGTCAGTGGAGAAAAATGACGAGCTAATGAAAATCGTCGCACGACTTGATTATTCCAGAGCTCCCGTATCTTGGCGCTGGCCTAAAAGATACGCGGGCGCTGGTTTACAAAGGAACGCATGCGCAGAACGCAAGCTCAAGGCAAATGTAAATCATAAGAACCTAAGCGCAATCTTAAAATCAACTTTTAATGGGAGCCTGACACGCAACTGCGTAGTTGTTCTGGGCATCTCAAAACAATCAAGTGTCGTCCCGTAACGAGGGCCAGCGAAGGCTAAAATTCTCGAAACATATGAAACTTATCCCATACAAGCGTGAACATTTGCTAATTTGGGGTTCAGGCCAGCGCGGACGTTATTTTGATGCTCTACGCATGCGTAATTGACTCAAATATTAAATAATTCACATGCCGAAGCGTCAGACCATAAATCTTCAACACGAAATACAAATTACCTCAAATCTATCTGCTAAGAAAAGGAAAATAGAAAGATAGAAAGCTATACGAAGTTCAAAGACAATGAGAAAGCGACACTGAAAACCATTATGTTGAATTGGATTCGGCGAAGTAGTACGATGAAGCCAAACTTTAATTTATTTGCCTTGTTGAGCGAATTACAATTCCATCTTCGGATACCATTCGCCTTTGTCACACGGCAGCCATCTTGGATTTTTTCTTACAGAAATGACTATGCGTGGGTGAGCTTACACGCTTGGCCTCGCTTTCATGTCAGCTTCGCTGTATTAGAAAATCCAAGATGGCTGCCGTGTGACAAAGGCGAATGCCAGAACGATCAATACTATTTCATGAAGAACTTTATCTTCACTAAAAAATAGAGCGATCAATCGAAATAAAACCTCGAGTTAATAAAACTGAACTTACTTGTTAATTTCGTGATTAAACGAGGGGTATTCAATGCCTTTCGATCCAGTATTTCCAGTGCTTTGCCTAGCGCTACGACGAGAAGGTCACGAGAACGGTAATTTTGAGCACATACAAGTTTTTCGCTGCCATTTTCTCCGCGCTAAATCACACCGAACGAGAGCATATTATGCATCAAAATCCGTGAAATTCAATAGACTATTCGAATACGGTTGCTGGTTTTTGATTGGTTCTTTTGCTAGCTTATAAAAACCCAGTCTATCCCAGCCTATGCCTAGAAGTCGATGAACGCCTTGTAAATGCTGTCACATGCAAGCGATCGGAAACAATTGCAAATTCTCCGCAGGAAACAAGCGACTTTGAGGTTCAAACTATCACAACTATAGAGAGTGAAGATGTATATTCTATATTCCGTATGCTGGTTTTTGATATTTCGTATTACTTGGCGTAAAATTGGCAAATTGCAAAAATATTGCGTGATTTTTGGGGAAATCATAAGAGACAACCGGAGGGGGCGTGAGCGGATTTTCTTCTAGTGACCTTTCGTACGGGGTATGTTTTATATGAATCCTTTATGATCTCGCTATTTCTCGATCCATCAGACCATTCTTTTTAAAACTTTACATATTCTTAAATAGGTATCTGATAGGATTGTCATTAGTTCTGATGATGAATCAGAGCGATCGCTCCTGCATGCGCATATCCATCCTCGCGCGCCAGGGTCATCCCTCACCTCCCCCCAGGGGACAGAGGAAAAGGACCCTGGAATGGTCTGATCACGTGTCACCCAGATTTCGGGTGACAACAAAAAAAGTCGGGTCACAAAGGTAGATTTTGTCAAAACAATAAAAGAAAAATTCCGCGAAATGTTTAAAATTCTGTCTGTTTTTTTGTCCTACAACTGCCGCTTCCTTTTCCTCTGCGAGGATGGCGCGTATCGTGGACAAGATCCCGTGAATTTTATTTGCTCGCGCTTGCGTACGCATGATTTACATTAGGCCTTCTAGGATGCGAAAATTATAGCGGCGGGACGGGTAAAAGCTAGAAATTACTGCAGTCTATTATTTGTGCATAGTAATTAAATAAACCTATCGAAATAAACCTTATTAATTTGAAATGCTCTTTATTGCACACTTGACACGGTTTTCTTTGTTATTCATAGGTCTTTTATTACTAGGAAAGCCGCCATACATTTTTCCCAATAGCTATTACTCTTTATACGAAACACTATAAAAATAAAGCCGTTTAAATGCAATTGACAGTTCTACGCCCCTTTAAGTTACTACACTGGCATGGCAACAAATATCTTGGTGTGTCCAGTTCCAATCACTTCCTTATCACCTGGCAATACTTGAAACGCCAGCGACGATCCCTGGTGAAGAAAAAGGCCCAAATTGACTAAAAAGTGATTAAAATAGACGCTAAGTAAGTTTGCGCTAAACGCTGTAAAATTCGCTGCATTTTTTCGCCAATAGACAATTCCAGGAATACCGAATGCGCGTGCTACATGTGTAACAAAATCAAGCGCTCGTATGCGCGCTTTGCATCCTAGTAGTTGTGTTACATTCCAAAGGCATTTCCAAATTTCCAGTATTCCGCGCTTTAATACAGTTGGAATCGCCCATTTAGTGCGCGCTACTTGCTTGGTATGGGGTCAAACCCCGCTCAAGTTGGTTTTATCCCAAGAAGCGCGCACTAAATTGGTGATTCTCGTGCATGGAAAAGCTGAATTTCCCGCACAAGTGAAGAGTTCGGAATTCACATGTTTATCCATTTCATTTCAGCACGCCACAGGAATCCCGAAACCACGGAGACACAGAGATCCCGAAACCAAGGAAGAGCCACAGGAATCCCGAAACCACGGGAGAGGCACGGGGATCCCGAAAGGTCATATGGCTAGAAGGGATAACTCAGAAGGAGGTGATTAATAATGTATAGGTTTCATGGTAGAACAAACCTACATGTGCCATGTTATGACATGTAGCTTCGTTCTAATTGTTTATGCCTATGAATTATTGATCACCTCCCCTGTGAGTATCTCATCTAGCCACTACCATCCCGAAACCAAGGGACTGTCACAGAAATCCCAAAACCAAGGAAGAGCCACAGGGTTCCCGAAACAACGGGGGAGTCACAGGAATCCCGAGAGAGCAACATGAATCCAGACTATAAAGACAGGCTTAGTACTCACTCATTACGGTTGCTATGGTAACTTTTAGCTCCGACAAGGTAGGAGCCACGACGGACGTCATATAGCATCCTTCCGTTCATGTCGTGCACGTAAAATGTCGTAGCACAACTTCCCAGCTTGTTGTGACTCTTGAGAAGGCAGCACCTAAAATTGTGACGCCTAAAAATAGAACAAATAACTCGTGAACTATAATTGTGCACACTAGCGACATAACGACATCAAGTCTCGATTAGAGGCCATTATAAGATGAGGGACTATCTGAAGGATGAGAGGATTATCTAACATAAGTAAGGTAGGCCCATAATGAAGTCAAGCCTGCCCCCCCCCCCCCCTTTAAAATGTAAAATAACGTTTACCCCCTTGTGTTGGCAGGTTTTGCCAGAGGATTATAAAAGAACAAAAGCATTGGATGTTATGAGGTAAAAATAAAGCAGAGAAACTAAAACAAATAAAAGGTGGAAGAATTATCACAACAACCAAAATGGCCGGCAACAAAAGAAAATAAAAGTTCCTAAATTCAAGTACTTTCCTCTTCTAGGATTTTTTAGCACTTCTGATATGTTTTAGAGGATGATTTTGGTCCTAATTTTTTTCGCAATTTGGTTGTCCCTCATTTTGTCCTACAGATTCACTGGACTAGGTCTGATGTCCAGTGCTTCAAATACTTTCCTATCTTCCATTCCATTGTGGTGAACACTTCGAACTCCAACCAGTATACCAGAGTGTGGACAAGTGTAATCCAGCCTACCATCCCAGTCGTTAACATAAAACGGCTCCCATGCACACGCACTTGGGTTCAACTGAGGGGTTCGTTTGCAGTAAAAGGCAAAGCGGCGATCTCGGTAGGGAGAGCCGTACTCAGAGTAAATCCTGGTTATGCTCCAACCTAGGCAGAATAGATGAACAGGGAAAACGTTATTACAAATAACAGCGGGGAACCTGGGGAAGGGAAACCTGGGGAAGGGGAACCAGGAGAAGGGGAACCCGGGGAAAGGGGAACCTGGGGAAGGGTAACCTGGGGAAGGGGAACCTGGGGAAGGGGAACCTGGGGAAGGGGAACCTGGGGAAGGGGAACCTGGGGAAGGGGAACCTGGGGAAGGGAACCTGGGGAAGGGGAACCTGGGGAAGGGGAACCTGGGGAAGGGGAACCTGGGGAAGGGAACCTGGGGAAGGGGAAGGGAACCTGGGGAAGGGAACCTGGGGAAGGGGAAGGGAACCAGGGGAAGGGGAACCTGGGGAAGGGTAACCTGGGGAAGGGTAACCTGGGGAAGGGGAACATGGGGAAGGGGAACCTGGGGAAGGGGAACCTGGGGAAGGGGAACCTGGGGAAGGGAACCTGGGGAAGGGGAAGGGAACCTGGGGAAGGGGAAGGGGAGTAAACGAACGACTCACCCCGTCGGCATTGAAAGTTCACAGGGCGATCAAAACCGTTGTTGAATATCCACCGCTTTTTTACTTCTGCTTTTTCACCCATGTTGAGATTGTTTGCAGAGGTCTCGCCATGGATGGCGAGGACGAACATCGCGAGGGCCACAAGAAATAGAGGTGCAAGACGTAACATCGCTCCAGTTTCTTTTCACCGCCTGTACCCCTTCTAAAAGCTGTTTTTTATTGAGATCTGAAAATAGATAAGTTCGTAACATTTAGATTTGACACAGCAAAGGATCTACGTTTTACTACCAGGCCTAAGATATGTGGGTATCTTGTCCAAAATAATTGATGCAGTACCCTGGATCCAGAGCCTCGAATGTCGCTTGTTTTAAATGTCGTTTAATTTAGTAATCAGGCCAAGCTCAGTGCCATGGCTGGTCACTAAATCAAGCGACACTCGAGGCTCTGGATCCAGGGTATAGAGTCCTAAAGTGATGACGTCACAAAAACAACATTTTCGATTTAGCAATATTTCTTCCTTGACTTTGACAGGGCATATCGATTGAAAGCTACACACCAAAAATGAGGTGAATCGGTTGAAACCCGACCGAGATATGGCCCGCTGAATACATAATTTCCTTTAACAAATCACTGTATTTTGGAACTTTATGAACTGAACCAAAAATACAGTGATTTGTTAAAGAAAATTATGTATTCAGCGGGCCATATCTCGGTCGCGTTTCAACCGATTCCCCTCATTTTTGGTGTGTACCTTTCAATCGATATGCCCTTTCGAAATCAAGGAACAAATATTGCTAAATCGAAAATTTTCAAATTTGTGACGCCACACTTTAGGACTCTATTGATGCAGCAAAGAAACGTGGAAAATAAAGCTTTGATTGATTGATTGAAACAAAGTACTTACCGCAGAGAAAAGAATGCAGTGCAGCTCGTGAAAGTAAACACAGTCCCTCTGTGTGTCTGCTTTTATAACCAACTGCTAAGCAATTGTGCGTGTCTCAGGGCTCGCCCAAAAAAGCCCCACCAACAGATCGCAGCTGATTGGCTACTAGGATCAATTACGTCATCAAAACGTTCCCTCATTGGTTAACACACGCGATCAGATTCTTTATTCTTTCCTTTGGTGCAATATTAATTGTACTTAATATTTATGTGCCATTTGTGACTTAGTGCACGAAATGGACAATTTCAGTAGCACGAAGGCGGAATTTTCAGAAACGAGAGCGAACGTCATTTAAAAAATTACGCTCTCCAAGAGCGTTTCGCGCAAGAAAGATTACCACTAAAATAATACCTCTCGAAAAGCGGAAAATATCAAGGGACTTATAACTACAGTCCTAAAGTGTGACGTCGCGCACATTTGGAAAATTTCGAATTTCAGATTTTAGTCCTCGAATAATGAAAGACCAACTGTAAAGAACATTGCATGCATGAGGCGAATCAAATGAAAATGACTCGCAGAATACATAATTTTCTTTAACAAATCACTGTATTTTAGACACAGCTCAAAACTCTATGAACTGAACTAAAAATACAGTGGTCGGTTGCGATGACCTTTCTAAATCTAGGGACAAAATTGCTAAATCAAAGAAAAATTTTCGTTTTTGTGCCACGTCATTACTTTATGACTCTATAGAAAGCAATGTTGCATGGAGACTGCAGATCAAGTTGTGCACAGATTTTGTTTCTCGGAATTTATACGATGTTAGTTTTTACTAGCTTGGATTTTTTTTTTAAGGATTGGCCTTACTCGAATATTTTTTTCGGAATTACCACGCATTTCTAATGGTCCATCCCTTATACAATAAATTTCAACTCAATAGAAAACTGCACAAAGTTAAAAACAATCTACTTCATAGTTACTTATTAAAACTGAATATTGGTTGAGGACTTAGATTCGCAGTGGCCACTTCGTCTTGCGTTGTGTTTCGAAGTTTTGAGTATTCTTTTTTGCCCGTGCTCAAACCCAACCACAAGCCGTGTTCTCTCCACTGGGGGGACTCCGATATTTTTTAGTCGGGGATGATCTTTGGAAATTTTCAGTTTCACCCCTAAAAGATACTAAAAATGGCGTGGCTCAAATATTTTTTTACCCTAAAAGATACCCTAAAAGATGAGGCCTGATATGCCAAGTAGGCGTGAAGGAGACAGGTAAAAGATACCCACCATGAAATTTCCGTGTTTGACTTGGAGACTTTTGCGAAGGTGAAAAATACAAGAAAATAAGAAGTTGAAGGCCATTTAAAATCTGCGGCCTCCAAGAGGGTTTAGCGCAAGAAAGTCTATGAACAAAATACCTCTCGAAAAGCGGAAAATATTACCTATAACAAATGGAAAGCAATGTTGCATGGAGACTGCGGTTTTGTAGTCTTTGTGTCTAAAAAAGAGCTGTACTTGCTTGGCGTTGAATGCCGTACGAAGTTTTGACGCCAATAATTTTAAAACAAAGTTGATCGGAAGAAACTACTATAATATGATTCTCCTTCTCGCAGAGACTTCTCGCAGAGATCACATCGTCTGAAATGTCATAACCTTGGCCAGGATCGTGGACGTACTTGACTGGTTCGGCTGGTTTTATAAGAATGACGTAACTGTTACAGGCTGTGGAAACAGCGCGCGCCTTCACGAGTAATTTCTCGATTCAACATGTAACTCACCTTTCCTTCAATTTTGACAGAAAATAAACACGATTTCCAGCAAACATCAAACAACCAAGCACACGACATTTTCTCTCACATGCGCGAAATGTGCAGGAGGCTACTTTTGCGTAGTTGAAAGAGAAAGAAACAAAAAGGTAAAAGTATAAGGCAGTTCGATGAAAAGTTACGATTTTGGAGTGAGAATATGGAATTCCATTTCCCACAACAATCAGATCATCGCCAAAAAAACATCGTGTTAAACAAGAAATAAGAGAATAACATTTTAATATCCTTTATTCATATGACTCATACCTCCATACTTCTGACATTGTTGATAAGTAAGTTATAATAATACAGTTTCCAATTTCTCTCCAATCTCTGTGATGATAATTTAAATGTAAATCTATTTATGTCTTTCGTACATTTCCAGTTTTTCGCTGTGTTATACAATTTTTTTCTTCTCATCTATAATTATTGTCTATGTAGTGTCATGTAGTGTCCTTCTCGCCTCGACTAGCTTGCTATCTGCAGGTTAGGGCGTTTAATGTAAATTTTCTTCTTCACTCGAAATAAATTTATTGTTGTTGTTGCTGATGACCGAGACCTCTAATTTCCGACTTCTAATTCCAGATTTCAGCTAATTTCAGACATCTAATTTCAGATTTCTAATTTCAGCGTGATCCTTTGATATTTGAGGGCGGTGCATATTCCTAAATCACACTTTATTCAACAAGATTTTGAAATAGAATATACGGTACATATATAGAGGATATTACACGGTGGCGCGAAGATATGGATTTTATTTTCGAGTGGCAAGAACAATATTTTACGAACGAGCGCAGCGAGTGAGTAAAATATTGTTTTTGACACGAGAAAATGAAATCCATATCTTCAAGCCACCGTGTAATGTTCTTTTTATTATATGGATTAGAATTGACATAGCGGCAAAATATTACAAATTGAACAACTCACTTGGTAAAGTCGAAAGTGTTTATTTGTGAAATGCTCCCTCAATCTTTCTGATTCCCAGTGTCGTTAAGAACTAATTTCCCTTTTTGTGTTGCTGTAGCTTTCTCTGCCATAGTTGAAATAAGGTTTTCTCTTTAGAACTAGAACAAAACTTAGTTTTGTGGCTTAAAACTCGTGTGACCGAGCGAGCGAGATTTCACTGCAGACGAAGTCAGGAAAACAACACTGCAAACGTGCACATCCGGGACATGCGGTACATAACTTTTTCATATTTTCACTAGTGAAGATATGGAAAATACGAGTGTTTTAGTTTCCGGTAAAACACTGGCATCCATATAATAATGTAACTTTTTTAACAGGTTAGAGTTACAGTTAGAGTTACACATTTCAAGAATTCTTAAAAGCAAAAGAAAAAAGTAGAGTCACTTTGAACTTAAAATGTTAAAGAAAACAAATTTCCATTGCTGGTTATTTACACAATTCTTTCCCGCGCCAAGTTGTTTAAAAAAACTCAAATAAACGTGAGCAGCCTGAGTATCAGGCGGAATTTTATTTTTCCGAAATCAGGGAGGAAAATCACTTCCAAGGGAAATGAGGGAGCACCGGAGGGGGGGGGGGGGACTCCGCTATTTTGGGGGCGGGAGTGCTCGTCGGGAACTTTCTATTTTACCCCTAAAACAGGGTCTCAATGGGGTTAGCCGTCAAGCGTCAAAAGCCGAAAAAAATTAGGCGTCAAGCGTCAAATTGCGAAAATATTAACCGTCAACCGTAAAAAAATATTAACCGTCAACCGTCAAAAACGTTTACCGTAAAAAAAACTTATTCAACTCTTTGGAAAAATTCTCTTGATTGACCGCGATGCAATAACTTCCCGCATTAATAAAGGTAGGAAGAGCTTCTAATTGGGATGCAATATTGTTTGCTATTTGCTAAAAGTCTATCTTAGACGGTTATTTTGAGGGATTTGCACGCTTTTTTATGTTACCGCAATAGATATGTACTGCATTGTACTTTGGTACTTAACAATATCCAAATTAACCGTCAAGAACAAAAATTAACCGTCAAAAAGCGTATTTTTTAACCGTCAACCGTCAGAGCCATACCCCCATTGAGACCCTGCTAAAAGGTACCAAACATACCGTCGCTTAGTTGATTTTGACCCCTAAAAGGTACCAACAAGGCGTCTGTAATATAGGCTACCAAAGTGTGATTTGCTTGATTTGCTAGAACGGACCTCTAAATGGGTACCTATCTGGGAAAAACTGCAAGTTTTCGAATTTTACCCCTAAAAGGTACCAGAGGGCTGATTTTAAACCCTAAAAGGTTCGAAGAGTACTCCCGCCCAAGAAATACGGGAGTCCCCCCCCCCCCTGGTGGGGGAGGGCCTGATCCTCATATCATAAAACACATATCATCTCATCATATCATATCATATCCTCAGGTTAAAACGTTTAGCTGCTTAGGCTTCTTTGGCAGTGGTCTGTTAATATTGAAAGTTTGATCGGAACTGGTCACGTTATCTGAATTTTCCATCTGAGCTGCCAAATTGCGAAGTTAGTTATGATTGGTTACGAACTTGGAAACCTGTTGGGAACACGGGAATCAACTTCACAACCCCTCGGCGCGGAAAAGTATTTTGAATGCAATCTGGGTATTGAGTTCAGTCTAAGGAATGGTTGTAGATTTGCATAACGATTGTCCGTTGCCATCAGGCAGTTTTACAGTAACATGCATGGCAACCGATGACGCTTTGACCCCAAAAATACTGAAACACGCGAACATTAAATTATTGTGCTCATCTCTTGTAAAAACGGGTAGCGAGCAAGACTAGGGTTGAGCTATTTCGTAACCAGAAACAGGTTTCTGGTATCAACCACGTCATCGTGCAAATGTCCTATTGAAATTATACGAATACGCATTCACAGCAGTTAGATTTAGCGACAAGAACAGCATCGACTTGCTGAGCTTCGGATTTTTTTGTACGTTGCGGGTTGGTGATTCTCTCAAAATGACACCTAGTGATAAGACGGAGACATCAAAATTAATAAGCACTTCCAAAGTGTCTTTATTCAAGATGACGGCCACCTGTCCGATCATAGCAAACCTTCCCTCTACTAACTATGGTCCTATCTGGGTAGGCCTTGATACCCAGTACAGAAATTGGTGATATCAGATTTACAACACGAGGAGCACAAAACCCTATTAGAAAGCTTTAATGTACACCCGGCAGCTGGCGCCCCCTACCCGCATAATCCTTCGCGATCTATCAGGCGAGTTCTCTGGCATGACTACATCATTGTTTCAACAAAGTTTCAACACGGGCCAATTCCCAAAAGATTCTTGGTGTTCAGATGACGTCATCAAAATCCTAACTTTGAAACTATGGACTCTGTGAAACTGTGCTTTTCAGACCTTTTACAGTTCCCCAATAGGAGTCTTCGCACCATATTTAATCGGATTTCCGTTTTTAGCTCCTGATATATTGGTGCTGCAATTTCTGTCACGCAACACTGTCGCGCCATATTTCAGGAAATTCTCCCGTTTCGAGCATTCGGTGAAAGCAAACATGCTAACTAAGTGCAAATGTATCACAGTTTGGACAGTGCTAGCTCATATTGTGGTCTTACGGCGCATTGGTAATTTGGCCGCCATGTTGGAGTCATTCCGAGGGACTCCAACATGGCGGCGCCATACATTTTACTGTAAACAGTTTTCACATTCGTTCGCTTATGTCTCGCTTGCAATATAAGATACCAGTCTAAAACTTTTTTTTTTTTTTTTTTGTCCATCTTTAATTACAAAGCCATATTATTAAATATACATTTTTACAGGATAGACAGTATAAAACTTGGCAAATCTATTGAAGATATAGTTCTCTTTCAGAATATTGGCTATTTGTTCGAAATAACCCGCTAAAAATCAAATCCCTCCTGAGGTGAACACCAAGAATTGGTTAGTCGCCACGGTTATACCAATATGCAATAAAGACAAAAAGTACAACCCCACTAGTTACAGACCGATCTCGTTAACGAGATTGACTTGTATGACCATGGAACACAAAGTCTTGAGTCACCTTAATGGGGAAAGTTTCAAGGGCTCTTGCACCAAGAGTTGTAATTTCGACATAGCTACGTACATGTATTATATATCATTTGAAAGCATTTGAAAGGAAGAACACAGATGTGATATTTTCATTAATTATTAATAAATTATTAATAAAATCAATAATTATTTGTCAAAAGCTGATTTTCTCGTTTCATATCAAGATAGCAGTGTCGCCTTTTTAGAGATTGACCGGGCTTTCTGTGGTATCTTGTCTACCTTGTTGCCAGGCTCATGACCGTGAACAACACAGTGGAAAATGCACATAGCATCTTTCCTCGAGTATATTTGAGTTTTGGTCAAGTTTTAAGCTTCCTAAGCCATAGAAATAGTGAAAAACTTACTGGGATTCCAAATATGGTATGCAGATATTTCCTTATAAGGAAGTTGGAGAATGTCGACACTTTCTCAAGGGAACTATCTTGATATGGAAGTTCTAGTCCGTCAGAATTCAATAATCCTAGTTGGGGTTTAAATTTCGTGTTCAGTGCGCATGCGATTTCAGTCCGAATCTTTTGTTTAACAAAACAAAAGAAATCAAGAAATTCGGACTAAAATCGCATGCGCACTAAACACGAAATTTAAACTCTAATTAGGCTTATAGAACCACCCAGTTTTGTTTCCCACACCTCAGCACCTCTTCTTCACCGACTCAGAAATAGTCTTAGGCTACCTCAAAAACGACGCTCGCCGTTTCCACGTCTATGTCGGCAGCGTGCAACACATTCGAGAACGCAGCGAGCCAGACCAATGATACCACGTACTGGAAAAGAAAACCCAGCAGACGAAGCATCTCGAGATATGACAGCGGCGCAACTTATCGACAACAAGGGTTGGTTTACTGGACCACAGTTCCTCTACCAAGACCACCAACCAATCAGAAGTCTGCCTCGCAGTTAGACCTCGACGATGCTGAAGTACGTAAAGAAGTTTCTGTTCTTTCATAACTATCGACAGTACAAAGCCTTTCGATGTCAAGCGCTTTTCCCACTCATCCTCTTTCCTGCGCCTCAAGCACTCGATTATACGCATCCAACGCATGATAGAGAGGTTGCGACCCAACAAGCAATCTAACTGGCGACCAACCGACGGCGCAAAAATCGTTCTGCTTAAAGGCCCATCACCAACCGGGAGCCTTTGCGCCCCGTTTTCTTTTGTTTTCAAATCAATCCATTGTTTTTCGGGTGGTCTGATTGGCTAAGAGTCCGCAAAGGCTCTCGGTTGGTGATGGGCCTTTAAATTTGACTAGAATTCAGGGGCAAGAATCTCAGCTGCGGAGCTCCGTTTCTAAACGTGAAAGTCTACGGGCGTGCGAGCAAGCATACATCTAATCTTCTACACATCGGCCAATCGAGTCAGGTGCGCATCGAATTTTCAATAAAGATATTTTTACATTATTCCCAACCTTTCATTTTTATCATATAAAAAAATTAATCGCGGCCCGCAAATATTTAGGGAGCTGTCATTATTTACCGAGGGGGAGGGCCATTTAAGGGAGGGCCACAATATTTTTAAAGCGGATTTGGGGAGGGTCACAATTTTTAAATTAAAAATTTCGGCGCGCAAACGCGCGCAAAGGTTGCCAATTTAAAAGGTGGCCACACAAAAAAAGCCTGGCGGGCAACTTGCTTTATGGAGGCCTCCGCTTCGAGCGCTTTGGAAGAGAGAATTTTCGGAACATCCTCAAAACCACGACGGCAGCGGCCAGAACAAATGTGTCTCCATGTACTGACCAAATTTCAGAATCATACGATCATCGCGGGCCGAGAAATAAATTTTCAGTAAAGCACATACCAGTCGTCCCATGATCAGTACAAAACAGCTCAACCAAAGCCTTTCTATTGGTCGAAAGCAAATACTTTGTCTTTCAGCCAATCGAATTGCGATCACAATCTTGTTTCGTGAAAACTTCAAAGTAACACTTGCGGGAAAAAAACAAAGGAAATCTTTTGAGACATCTGAATGGAGCTTAACTGCACATGCGCGAACCACCAAATTTATCATCATTGTCCTTACTCGGAGGCTCATCCCGTCACGCCGAGCGTGTTTTTTGAAGAATTCGCGTCTTATCTAGAAGGAATTGTCCTCAATCCTGAAGTATTAGTAATCGCCGGTGACTTCAATATCCACATGGATGACCTAATAGATACAGACGCTAGACAGTTTACTGACTTCCTTCAAACGTTTGGGCTCACTCAACATGTGAATTTCCCACGCACATCTCAGGCCATTGGCTCGACCTTATTATCACTCGATGCTCGAATGATGTGATGGTTATGTCGCCTCGTCCTTCATTGTTCCTATCAGATCATTGTTTTACTGAGTGCAATTCTTGCTATAACATCTCCAGCAGTCACAGTTAAAGAGCTGAGTTATCGCAAATGGAACCAGATCGATTTAGAAGCTTTCAAAGAGGACATTATCTCCTCAGACCTTTATAGTCTTCCTGTGAAAAAGCTCGCAGAAAGTTACGATGTTGTACTGCGCACTATTATTGAGAGACACGCCCCTCGAAGCACTTAAAGTCTTAGTTGTCCGTCCTAGAGTCCCGTGGTTTGACAATGAGCTGAAGCGACTGAAATCGGAGCGTCGGAAATTAGAGAAGAGAATGAGAAAAAGTGGCCTGGCCTCGAATGTTTCGGCATACCGTAAGGCGTGCAATATTTACTGTGCGCTTCTGAAGGATGCGAAGAAGAGATATTATTATGACCTGATTCAAGATAGTGCAGGCGACTCTAAGAAGCTTTTTCAAGTCGTGTCATCCCTTTGTAAAGAGCGTGCGGAGAACTGTTTGCCACCTCATGCTAGCCTCAGTCAACTTGCAGACGAGTTTGGAGAATTCTTTTGTCGCAAGATCGCCCTGATTAAGGAAGATATCAACTGCAGTGACACTCAATCTCCCTATCTGCAGATAACGGCTCCAACAGGTAAACTTATGAACTTTGCTGCTGTTTCTGAGAGTGAAGTACGTACGATTATTTTTCTGGATCCGATGCTAGTTGTCAACTTGATCCAATTCCTACTTGGCTGACGAAGAAGTGTGTACATGAACTTGCTCCAGTCATCGCGAACATGATCAACTGGTCATTATCTACTGGATGTGTCCCAGATGAATGGAAGGTTGCTCTCATTCGACCTCTCTTGAAGAAGTTAGGGCTTGACTTGATTTTCAACAACTTCCGGCCTGTCAGCAACTTGTCCCTTGTCTCTAAGACTGCAGAGAAGTCGATCATTCCTCATTTACTATTTGATCATTGCCATGGGCATTCTCCTCTCTCAACCAACCAGTCATCTTACAGACAACATCACTCTATAGAAACAGCTTTACTCTGCGTTCAAAATGACATTCTCATGAACATGGACAGACAAGAAGTGACTCTGTTGGTGCTATTGGATCTCAGTGCAGCGTTTGATACCATTGACCACACCACCATGGCTAACGTGTTGGAGGACGATTTTTGGGTCACCGGAGATGCGCTCTGTTGGCTTTAGTCTTTTCTCTCTGGGCGAAAGCAGCGGGTTTGTATTGACCACCATCAGTCCAAGGACTTTGAACTCACGAGTGGAGTTCCTCAAGGTAGCTGTCTGGGCCCTGTACTGTTCATCATGTACGTATCACGTTTATTTCATGTCATAAAAATTATCTGCCCACTGCACAATCTTACGCGGGTGACACCCAACTTTATCTATCTTTTCGTCCGGGATCTACCGCGACTCAGGAGGAGGCTGTTAAACCCATGGAGGAATGCATTGATGATATTCGAAGCTGGATGGCTGCTCACCAACTCTTGCTGAATGATAGCAAGACTGAATTTATTATACTCGGGTCTCGTCAGCAGCTAGCTAAGGTCAATATCGATGGCGTCAATGTTGGCTCTTCGAATATCAAGCCCGTCAGCTCAGTACGGACAGTCCGGTTCATTACCAGTTTTGGTAATATGTTGTAAACAAACCGCTCGGCCAATCAGATCACAGAACTCTCCCCCTCCCCCCACTGTAGTTCCATTTACTTTCAAAACAAAACTGGCAGCGCTTAATTAAACGACGGCTATAAAATCGAACAGGACTCACGGAAAATCATCCTCGTTACCCGGCCTTAGTATTTTGACAGAGAAGTAATGTATTTTAGTTTGTAAGGCAAGAACAGACCCTTGAAACCAATTAAACGGTCTCGGCTGTTATCATTCGAGCGGGTTTTTGGCATCGCCCCGGGGTTGCTTTCACTTCGCCCTTCACGGCTTTATGTGTCGTCCTATCGAGGAAATTAGCCTCATCTGCAATGGAAAACAGAAGACTAGGTGAACAGAAAACTCCTGGCTATTCAGTATCCGTTGTTTCAAGGCTTGGCCGTTGGTCACTGCATGGCGCAGTCGAATATCCCTGCCAAACTCGAGTGCCCGGACGGTTATATGGCTTTGTTTGTGTACCAGTTGATTTTGTTTAACGATGCTGAAACCGCGGACTTTCGCTTCGAGTTTAGTTGGTCAGTGCCTTATAACTTTAAAAGGGTAGCCATATTTGTATGGGGTTTTGTATTTACCCTGTTATAATTTGGGTCATTTGTCGGCTGGTGATAATTAAGCTTATACACGCTAATGCGAGCTCTCGGGTCCATATCAAAACCAAAGACGATGGAACTGAACGCAGAAACTCGTTTCCTTGCTGATCTTTGATGAGCTCTTCCCCTTGCCTTTTTCCTCTGGTAGTTATTATCGACTTCACGAGACCAGCACATATAAACGGCTCGACTTCTGACGTGGCGTTGCTACTCGCTTCGAGTACATATCTACCGATGGCGAAGAGATTTTCACTTCACATCGCGAGTACCCCACGAAATCGCCGGGTACCCAAGTAATTCTTGTATATATAGGAAGCAAAACTACTATATTTTCACGCCTATGGGTGCATTTTTTGTAAATATGGGTGGAACCTACTTCAATTCGGCCTTTTCCCTATACGATCAGGCAAAAATTAGTGTAAAAACTTGATAGAGGCAGCAGTAAATCTTCAAATATTTTCGTACTTCGCTCCGATTTCGTTAGTTTCGCAAGCAATATGGAGTTCCTGTTGCCCTTGTCATGTCTTTCGGCAAAGGTTCATGGGTAGGGACGTTCTAGAGGAAGAAAAGGTACATTTTATGAAGGGTACGCTAATATCAGCTACAGCCGCCATTTTGTCCTATTATGCATGCGTAATGAGCAAAATTGATATTACCAAAACTGGTAATGAACCGGACTGACGGAACTTGGGCTCATGGTTCGATACTTCTATGACCATGAATACCCACATCGGCAAGGTGTGTAGCAAGGCCTTTCGCGGACTATACAACATCAGAAAAATCCGCTCTTTTCTCTCTGAAGATTCCACAAAGACACTTGTACACGCTTTTGTCACCTCTCACCTGGACTATTGTAATTCACAACTCTATGGCATTCCTCAATATCAGATTGATCGTCTTCAAAGAGTCCTCAATGCTGCTGCCCGTGTTACCTGCTCTGTTCCTCACTACGCGCACATCACCCCTGTACTTCAACAACTCCACTGGCTCCCTCTCCTCTTCCGTATCCGTTTTAAGGTGGCTCTTTTAGTTTTCAAGGCCCTAAGAGGACTCGCTCCAGATTACTTGACTGAGCTGATTCGGGTGAAACAAGCAGGCCGCTACACTCTACGGTCGTCGCTGCAATTGACACTAATTGTCCCCGTACGCGCTGTAAGACGTTTGGAGACCGGGCGCTCGCAGTTGCTGGCCCCAAAGTATGGAACAGTCTCCCAGAAGCAATTAGAAATAGTAACTCTGTTGACTCTTTTAAATCAAGACTGAAAACGTTTTTATTCATTTCTGCCTATAAGCTAGAAGGACGGTATTGACTATAATATTCGCTATTTTAATTTTACGATGTTTAAGATCACCCTATAAATATATATGAATATAGTATTGTTGTAATTTTAAAATCATTCAATCCTAGGTAATATCATTATGATTATAATTATTTATTTTTATCTATTCTTATTTATATATATTGTAAAGCGTTTAAAAATTTTTTTTTTATAATTAAGCGCTATAGAAATTCTATTATTATTATTATTATTATTATTAAAACGCGCCGCAATGCTGACCGCGTCATGACAAAACACAAGTCTGGCTTGCTTCGCCTTCTGGATGGTTTGTTGTTGAATGGCTTCTTTTCCATGATTGGCTAATGGTCCAGAAACAGATACATTTTTCCAAGCAACTTTTAATTAAGCTCTTATTTACAAAGTAGGTCCTAGTGGTATGGCAACAAATATCTTGGTTGTGTCGAGTTCCAGTCACTTCCTTATCACCTGGCAATACTTGAAACGCCAGCGGCGGTCCCTGTGAAGGAAAGTCCAAATTCACCGATCCCGCATTCATTGTTCTACTCCCTAGTTACTGTTGCTACGTCGGACAAGCCAAAATGTATTGCTTTGGCATAGAGCATGGAAAATACACCGATTGCAGGGAAGGTGTTAGACGTTGCCCCATAGTATATGGGTTTTATATTTTCGTCAGAAAAAGCTGAAGAATTCATTGAAAATCTTCGAATTTCGAATTTGTTGCTCGGACATTTTGAATTCCATAGGGAAAACTTCCCATTGTTTGGACATTGATCAAGCGAAGACGGGATCGGCCACTGTAGGGTTAATTCAATAGTGATTAAAATAGACAGTCTCTAGTTTGCGCTAAACGCTGTAAAATAAGTTTTGGGCCGTGAAAAGTGTTGAAAAACGGCATTTCTCGACGGGGCTGCTGATTGTTTGATTTTTAGCGTTTTAGCCGGGGAAACTAGAGACTGACACAGGAAATTCCATAGAGCCACAGGAATCCCGAAACCACGGGAGAGCCACAGGAATCCTGATTAAACCACGGGAGAGCTACAGGAATTCTACGGAGGAGCCGGCAAACAGACTAAAAGGGCTTACTCACTCTCTCTTGTTGCTATGGTAACTTTTAGCCCCGACAAGGTAGGAGCCGAGACGGACGTCATATAGCATCCTTCCGCGCAAGTCGTGCACGTAAAATGTCGTAGCACAACTTCCCAGCTTGTAGTGACTATTGAGAAGGCAGCACTTGAAATTGTGACGCCTAAAATTGGAATAAATAACTGGTGAACGTAATGCCTGAAGCACACTAGCGACATAACGACGTCACGCGAACAACATTCTTGAGGGAAAATGACCTGAAGAAGTATTGAAAATATCCGTATATATTTTGAATTTTATTTTTCCTGGGCTACAATTTGCGCTTTCATGTATTTTATATATCTACAGCGGCGCGGAAAGAAGAATCGTTGATACCCCGTTCCCCCTACAACATTGAAAACGGGAGCGGGGTACAGCCTGAAAAGCCAAGTCTTTATACTCAGGGGCGCCGGGGGGGGGGGGGGGGGGGGGCTTTCTCGGGAGATTTTCTCATACATTTACATTTGCTGAAGGACAATTTGAAAATTTTCGTCCCAGACAGACAGATATTTTTTATTTGGCATCGTATACAATAGTACATGGATTGGTAGTTCCAAATAAAACTTATTAAAAAGAGATATAACTATTGCTATGTAATTATAGTGTCTTTCCGGAGGAGGAAGCACTCATGTACAAATTTTGCAATAGCTTTTTGTGCTTTCGTATTTTTACCTGAGTAATTTATCAAAAAGTGAAAGTAGACTTTGTCAGACAATTTTTTGAATTTCACATTTTCTATTTCCTCTATTTTTCGAATTAGCTCATCGCGCTTATCTTTATATATTTTGCAGTGGGTCAGAAAATGTTGTTCATCTTCCACTTCTTCGTGGCAAATTTGGCAAATTCTTTCGCTGGGTGGTTCATGTAGGGCCTTTTATAGCGCCCAGTTTCAATTTCTAGACAGTGATTACTAAGTCTTAATTTCGTTAATGAAATTCTATGGCTATGATTGGTGACCTGGGTTTAGGTAGGGTTCTAACTTATACTTTGTTTTGAATTTTCTATATGTTCTCAATTTATTTTTCTGCCCCTGCTCTTTTCCTTGTCTAAATTGATTTCTGTCATCCAGCGTTGAAATTCAATATCTTCAAGTCTTTGTTTAATTATTTGTACGGTGTATTTAATCGGCAACCTTATGCCCATATTTGCTTGTTGCCAGATATCGCCCATGCCCATTTGTTGTAATATCGTTTTAGTTTTTGGTGCCAAAATTCTGGATTTTCTCGCATTCTCAAGTTGTCGTATACATTGTGTATTAGCGTATAGTGTACCCGGGGGGGGGGGGGGGGGGACTCCCATATTTTTGGGGCGGGGGTGCTCGTAGGGAACTTTCGTTTTCACCCCTAAAAGGTACCAAACATGGCGTCGCTTAGTTGATTTTGACCCCTAAAAGGTACCAAACATGGCGTCGCTTAGTTGATTTTCCCTCGTAATTTTGTCGCGTATATTTTACGAGGGAAAATACGTCTGAAATTCAGGCTACCAACAAGTGCGATTTGCTTGATTTCCTAGAACGGACCTCTAACAGGTACCTATCTGGAAAAAAATACACGTTCGAATTTTACCCCCTAAAAGGTACCAGAGGCCTGATTTTAAACCCTAAAAGGTACGACGAGCACCCCCGCCCAAAAAATATGGGAGTCCCTCCCCGGGATAGTGTATCCCATATTTCCCATATGTATAGTGTATCCCATATTTCACTATCCGCCCCCCCCCCCCCTGCTTTAGTCATTGTCGCTAAATGGTAGTCAGTAAGTCACAAGCCAGAGCTGTGTGCAACCGTAAAAAGGGAAGCCATTCAGGTGCAAGGCCCTCTAGTGGCTGGTTATGGTGCAAACCATTTCTACATTTCGATCAGTTTATCGCCTAGGACGGCGAGACAAACTCTGTTTATTCACTCGCTCCAAATGGAATAGCCAAGAACATGATTGTACTTTTATTTCAACCGGAATTTCCGTGGGATCTTTTTGAATGATACGCTCCCCTGACCTGATAGTACTGAAATACTTGCCTGTCTTCCGCGCGATTTCCGTGAGCACTTCGGACTCCAACCAGAATACCCGATTGTGGACAAGTGTAATCCAACCTACCATCCCAGTCGTTAACATAAAACGGCTCCCACGAACACGCTCTTGGGTTCAACTGAGGGGTTCGTTTGCAGTAAAAGGCAAAGCGGCGATCTCCGTATTTGGAACTGTACGTAGAGTAAATCCTGGATATGCTCCAACCTAGAGGGAATAGAGATGAACAGCGAAAACCTTAACCTGTATGCATTGCTACGCAAGGGCTCAAAATTCCATGCGATTGGCTATTGGTGATTTTTAGCTGTCAATCAGAAAACCAAAACGCTTGATTCGGCTACTTCAGTGGGTCGACATTGACTGCAAATTTAACTAAAATGATTTTAAGCTATACTTTGGCTTCCTAGCCTACAATGATTAGCTTTCTGGTTCAAGAAAACTTGGCATTACAATTTCCTTGCGTAGAATCGCCTGGGTCGAGGGGGTCGAGTCGCGCGCGGGTTACTGTGGGTATTTTAGCGTGGTTGCCAAGCCAAAATCAATGGTGGACAGATCGAGAACTCGAGTCTCTGTGATTCCTGCAAGTTTTCATTTAAAATTTCACAGTTTTCTTGCTACATTTGCCGAAATTCTTCATAAAAAGAGGATCTCCTGTCACTTCCTTATAAGGTAAATGATTCCAAATATGGTTTTGGCCTTGAGGTGTTGAAAAGACAATTTTGGTTAGGGATTGTTTCATATGGGAGGTCAGTCTCGTACCTAGACGTTATTTTTTTTGTGTCTCTTGCAGTGATTTCTCTAGAAAATTGTTTTGGAGGCGTAGGGACTGGGAACGAGTATTACACGGCGCGCAATGAACTGTGGGATAGGCGTGATAGGCTTCCGAATTTGTCTCTGCGCGCATATCCTATAACTTAGACTTTCTTAAAAAAGTCATTTAAAACGATTGATGAGAGGACCTCGTCATATCAAGAAAGTGCTGTCGTTTTTATGGCAAATCCGCGCGGGTTGCCTGTGGTGTTCAAAACGTGACTCAGGCCCCTCGGCGGGGAATAAAAACAAAATGGCGATCAAGCGAAGGATGTTTCTCGAGTATCTGCAAGTTTTGGTCAATTTTCCTGCTTTTTCGCTAAGATATGAGGAAAAGTACTTACAGACTTTCCAGAAAAAGGTAAGGGGGGATTTCCTAATAAGGAAGTTTTGCAACGTCGGCAAAACGACAGCTTTTGGCGAAATTTTCTTGATATGTCTGTCCATTGATGAGAGGACGACTTGGAGCAAGTCTACCTATAACTCTGCGGGCCCTGTTAAAACTATCCCATAGCTCCCTGCGCGCCCTGCTAAAACTATCCCAGAAATCTTTGCGCGCCCTCAAAAAAAACGAAAAGAGTCTGGGTACGAACTGTACGGAGGTACGCAAGTAGAGGCAAAGGCGACTGACTCACCGTGTCGGCATTGAAACTTCACAGAGCGATCAAAATGGTTGTTAAAATGCCACCGCCTTTTCGGAGAGGCTTCGCCATGGACGGCGAAGAGGAACATCGCGAGGGCCACAATTAATAGAGGCGCAAAACGTAACATCGTTTCAGTTTCAGTTTCTGTTCACCGCTGTTTTTATTCGGATCTAGAAATAGATAGATAAATAAAAATGGGCGATAGACAGTAAGCAATTATTGGATGAGGTTGAGCATGACATCGATAATAGACCTCCTCGGCTTGGGCGTAATGTTTTGCCATTTCAGATCACGTGGCATTCCTATGAGTATTCTATCTTTCTTTTTCTGCTACACACCGAAGGATATATGAATATGGAGCCCAAGCCGAGGAGGTCTATTGGCAAGGCGGAGGTTTGGGTTATCTGCCGAAGCGAAGCTGAGATAACACAAACCTAGGACTTGACGAATCAAGTCCAATACAATCCAATAATTGTTTTATTATTCATTGTCTGATTCACTTTCTTGAGTCGAACACGTCGCAAAGCGAGCAGCCATCGTAAAAAGAAAAGATCCAAAGACACAAAACAAACAATTTGCCGCGCATTTGTAATTTCACACAAAATACCGTTGAAATAACTTTCTGAAATAACCCGCTGAAATAACTCGGTCCAATAACCTTACAGACAACTGTTTCCACTGAAAATAGCGCGGGCTCGGTCCAATAACCTCTACAGACAACTGTTCCCGCTGAAAATAATGCAGGCGTTTGCAAACTGCCAGAATTGTGCGTAGACTTTGAGCCAATCAGAAAACGATTACTGAGTACAATGAAAATAATAAACAATGTGCTACGGTGCGGGCAGTCAAATTTGACGAGGAATGGAAGTTATTTATGATGGCTTTGCACCGATGGCTTCGCTGGATTAGATTTTCGTTTTTGCTCTATCAAGATCGCCGACGTTCATCGTTAACGATACCCCGATATTACGATGCAATTTCGCTGCCCCCGTGGGGTATCGTGAAATCGGGGTTCCACTGAATACCTTTGAAACAGACCTAAGATTATTTGGATAATTATAATTGGATAATTGTATAATTTGTAAACTAGCTCAATATGCGTATTAAGCGTTCTAGCCAATAAAGTAAAGTTCACAGACAGGAGTAGTAGTCTCCCTCTACTACCTGGTGTAGAATTGAATATATGTGGGTGGCTTGTCCAAAAATGATGCAGCAAAAAAACAAAGTACTTACCGCAGAGAAAAGAGTGCACAGTAAAGCTTGTGAAAGTCGACAGTGTCTGTTGTGCATTGTCCGCTATTATAACCAACTGCGTGGCTCAGCGCTCACCAAAGCGTCATCAAAACGTTCCCTCATTGGTTAATCGGATTATTTACCCTTTCCTTTGGTGCAATATTAGTTGACTCATTTTAAGCGGAAAATTTAAAGTAGCACGAAGGCGGATAATTTCAATAAATGAATGCGAAGGTCATTTAAAATTTCCGCTCTCCAATAGCGTTTAGCGTAAGAAATATTACCAACAAAATACCTCCTCGAAAAGCGGAAACTATTAAGGCACCTATTTAGCTATAACAAATGGAAAGCAATGTAGCATGGTGACTGCGGTTGTGTAGTCGTTTACTTGGAGTTGAATGCGTTACGAAGTTTTGACGCTATTGATATTGAAATGATTGTTTATTCAGAAGAAGTTACTATATGATTCCTGTCTCCCATCGTCATCATCATCATCATCATCAATTTTATTAAGAAACCCATGCTTTGACTCGCTTGCTGATTGGCTGAAATCGAGGGAGTTTTTTGTGGAATTACATGACTGCAAAAGTAGAATTCAATGAAAACCCAGGACACTCACGAACTTAAATTTCAACACGACAAATTTTCAATCTATCAAGCGAAAAAGCGAGAACAATTACTTTCTGAAGTTTTAAACTCTGACATAACACTGTATGAAACGTTTTTTCGTCAAAGAAGACGCTTCGCTATACCTAGATACAGTTTGGCAATGGTTTTTTTCTGTTTGGCAATGGCCTTTTTTCTAAATTATCAAATCAATAAAACCTCCTCCTCGCTGCGCGACTCGGGCGATATCGACTTGCATTTATTGTGCAATTCCCTCGTCGGGTAATGGATTTACCTATATAATAATATAACACATTTACGGTATCACATTGCTCTTCCAGCGACCCGCAAAAGAAACACTATGGTTAAGCCCTGGCTAAACTGGACACATGTAGTGCGCAACATTGTAGCCGGGCACATGTTTCCTTTATAGTTTCCACTTTAGCCGTGAGATACATTGTTGCGCGAGACAATTTGGAGCCGGGACACAAAGAAATGTTTCTTCGCGTGCGATGTTTCCTAGTTTAGCTACTCGGAGAAACATGCAGGACAAAATGTTGCTGCGCGCTACATGCGTCTTAGTTTAGCCGTAGCTTTATAAAATAAATTCCAATAAAATAGAGAACTACAAAAAGTTGCAAACAATCTATTTGTAAGTTACTAATTAAAACCAATTATTCACCCAAGGGTTTGTCTAAATGACTGGATATTGGTTGAGGACTTAGAAGCGAGGAAGCCACTTCGTCTAGCTTTGTCACTTTCGAAGTGGCCTGCAATAAAACCTCAGCCAGGATCGTTGACGTACTTGAATCAGGGTTTGGATGGGGTTATTACTGACTATTACGACAAATGGGCATAAAAGTTACCGAATAGCTACCGACAAACTTCTCAGTGGCATTACTGCAGTAAGGCATGGCTCTAAAACGAGGTCCTGCTTTTTTGTAACTTCGTTATTTTTCAACGAAAATCTTTCAAACTTGGCCCACAAACACGTTTTGGAATTCTGATTTCGATTAAGTTGTTGTTGCCATGGTAAAGATGTCACGTGACTCACCATCCGCCATTTTGAATGAATTTTTTAGCGCCCGTCCAGGTATGTAGAGAAGATGAAAAATGGAAATTTCTTTTTAGCATAATCTTTCTATCATTACTCTTTCTGTAAACCTAATTAGATATCGTGGATCATGTTTTAATAAAGACATTTTTTCACAATAACATATATTTCAAAAGCGCAAAAAATCTGATAATTTCTTTTTTTCTTGAGAAATTCCAAGATATCCAATTAGTTTCATTTGAAAGAAGTTGTCCTGTATCTAAATATGTGTTTACCTTTCAATTTCACCTTTTTCTGTGTATCTTCAGAGGGTCTAAATAAAAAATCCAAGATGGCCGCCACCGAGTCACGTGATAACCGTTTCCATGGTAACGAAATATGTCAGAATAAAGTTCTTGTTAAAGTTATTGTACTGACCAATTTTGATGATGATACATACAATAGAACACGAGTTATAAAAAATAATCCCTTTTTTCAGGCAAATGGTTTTGAGCCATGCCTTAATGCCACTGAGTTGGATAAGAAATACTGATTAACGACAAAAGTGTTTACCGGCTACTTACATTTTTGCAAATTATTCCAGCCAGTTAATTAAATAAAAAGTTTTTCTGAGAAATAGCGAGTGCTTTGAACTTTTCTGCGCCTGGTAGTAAACCAGTAAGTACAACTGACACTCTAGGCATCCTTCAGGGGATTAATGGTCCTTGCGGAAATGAAATTAGACAAGATGACGTGTGCGCGCATGCGCAAACGAACAACTTAAAAAAGAAACTCATTCCTGTGTCAATGTAATGCTTACTATTGGAATATGAGTAAAACTATGCTAAACGACAACTGAGAAAGACATGTCTGCATTATCGTGAGATAAGCTACTACAAGTTAAAAAGGAAACCAACAACGTGTCCCACATGGATCTCTAACACACTCTTCAGGCCTATAAATACGTTGGTGATGCATAATTTATTAGTTGATTGCTCACTCACGGTACAAGGGGCGTCCTTATATGGTCTGGTGGCCGGGCGTACTCTCACCCATAGGTATCTAGCTACTGAGCAATTCAACACCAGGATAGCGACTGTCAGGGCCGAAATCTCTGGCGTGGGCGTAAGAACCGTACGGTCACCATACGATGCTTCAGCTCTTTGTCTGGAAGTATGGTCCTATTTTTTCCCCTCGAGTCAAGCAAATGCTGAATTTGCATTTATATGGGTATGGGCAGTCAAATTATTTATATTACTTGAACGACTCACAAAAGCAGTTCAAAATTATTTCCATCATTTTATTAAGCAATAAATTGTACTTTCCGTATGCTCTCTGCTTTCTTACAAACACGAGGGGGATGTTGGGAGAACTGATCAAAACTTAAAAGACACGAGCCGAAGGCGAGTGTCTTTCAAGTTTTATCAGTTCGACCAACATTCCCCGAGTGTTTGTAAGAAACCAGAGAGCACGCAGAAAGCATTTTTATTGCTTTTAGAAAATAACATACACACGCGCGACAGCGTTGCGTGACAATCGTGTTTCTCAGGTCTCTTACAAACACGCTTTTTAACCAATCAGAATGCGCACATTCACAATACAACATAGGTGTTATTTTCTAATCACAAATAACAATGGCCTTACCACCGGCACCGAGTCAAAAAAGCTATCCACTCCGCTCAAGAATCCTTCTTTGGTCGCGGATGATCGGCGCCATCTTTTAGGGGTTAAAATCACTGGGGTTTGGTCTCATTTAGGGCTGTTCTTGATCTTCAATATACATTTTAGGGAGATTAGTATCTTTAAGGGCCGAAATATGTGTCCAAAATTTTGTTTCTCACGATGGTGTTTCTAAAAACCGCGCAAGAAAGAGAGATTACTCGATGAGGACGATAAATTAGACAACATTAAGGGCAGCATTTTAGTCAAACACGGAAATTTCTTGATGGGTATCTTTTTACCTGTTACCTGTCTCGTTCGCGCCTACTTGGCACATAAGGCCTCATCTTTTTAGGGTAACTTTTGGGGCTTTTATGGCAAAAAATTATTTGAGCTACGCTATGTTTGATCTTTTAGGGGTGAAACAGAACATTTCCGACGATCATCCCTGACGAAAAGATATGGGAGTCCCCCCCCCCCCCCCCCAGACTTGTGGTTAGTCATGCGTGTGAACTAATAATAAATACACACTTTTATTGCTCATACTTTCATAGTTTCTTTACTGAGGTTGATCATTAACTTTTTTTACCGATCACAGACAAAGGCCGCCAATTTTAACCGATAACCGACATCTAGACCCCTGTTTGAATTGTTCGCTGTTTTATAACATTATAAGAATGACGTCACTGTTACAGACTACGAAAACAGCGCGCGCTTCACTGAGTAATTTCTAAACACTGCGTCTAAAACTCACAACATTTACTACAATTTTGACAGAAAATAAAAACGATTTTCGGCAAATATTTCAAAATAGATTTTCGAAGAGTAACAGTGGTACATTTAGTGAATGAGCTTAATTTCCAGAGACTATGCATGTTATTTTCATGCCGCGGGTCGTGAAAAAGCTTATAAAAGTGTTTTTTGTTTTTTCTCGCTCACAAACCAACCAAACACAAGCCATTTTCTCTCACATACGCACGAGAGAAGTGACATTTATGTGCAGAGGCACTTTTGCGAAGTTGAAACATACAAGAAAACAAAAAGGCGTATGTCATCAGTCATTAAAAAATTCCGCTCTCCAATCAAGCGTTTAATTTTGCGCAAGAAAGATCACCAACAAAATACCTCTCGAAAAGCGGAAAATATTAACCGCATATTTAACAAATAAAAAGCAATGTTGCGTGGGAGAAGGAAACGAAGACGCAAGGACGCTTGCGTTCGTGTGAAACTCAAAGAACGGAGACGGAGAAGGAGACGTAAGCGTGAAGGAAGCAGGACGGAAGGTGTCCTTTTTCTTACGCGTTCCTTACGTCTCCGCATAGGCTTACGTTGCTATTGTCACGACGATTTTCACACAAACTTAAGCTCTTACCACTCCTTCTCCGTCTCCGCTTATTTCACTAGTCTCAAGTCCGCCTACATAGAGCGCTCGATTGAAGACCCAGAGCTTAGCACTTTGACCCTCGTCCGGAATCTCAGGCGCATTTACACGCCAGGGATTTTTTGGCACGGCTCGGATAAAAAGTGGTACGGGTACCAAATCTAATGGTACGGCTCGGGTATATTTGCAATGTGTAAATGGCTTTGCCGTACTACATTTTGTCAGAGCCGGACCGAAATTTCATCCGAGCCGGGCCTACGTGACGAGGTAGTCCAAGAACCATTTTTATCCGAGCCTCGCCAAACATTTCTGTCGTGTAAATGGGGCATGAACGGGGGTTCAGGGAGTTTAGAAACTTTGATGTTTACCTCGGCCACGTTCTCCACCCCCGGAAAAACAAAAAGCCGACCACTGCCAAAGCATCAAACGATGGGGACGGAAGGAAGGCTAAGCTTGAGGGGAACCTGTGGAGTAAATAGCCCATGCGGCGTTTTGTCTCATGGGCCAGAGGAATAATTTTTAAATGTCCACGCAGGATTTTAAAAAGCTGCAGGCCACACGTCACAGCGTTTTTCGGGATCTTTCAAATCTATAGGTCAAGCTCATGAACAACTTGCCACCAGTAGGCCTGTATGCGCCTATAGGCTGCACACTGATAGCGATACGCGCGTTTATCCAGCGTTTGCGATGGAATAATCAAAGATTACGGCCTTTCGTAGAACTCTGACAACTTTGTTGACACCCTGCAAGCATTTCAGTGCGGAAATTTCAACGTAGGGATTTTAAAATAAATGCGGGGTTTTAGTCCCAGCATCACGCGTGCGTGTGCTTGAGGCGATGGCTCTCTATCTACTTGATCTCCATCCAAAGGTCATAATTTAAACATTTATGCATCAAGATAGTTGTCTGTTCGACATTGTCATTTACACTAGAAACGTGGCAGCCGATAAAATTTGCATACTACGGTGTTTGTATTCGCTTCATCGACCGTGTTAGTTAGCGTATGCCATTAATTTTCTCTCGCACAACAAATCAGCGTGAACCACAGCTAAAGCACGTGAAAAACTACAAAGTATCGAAATGGCTTCTTTTCGTGTAGCAGACTTAATCGCTTTGAAACGCGATGGGCATTTTTTAACTCGAGAGCAGATTGTCCACTTCGTAGATCGAGTTGTGGCGAAGGATCTAACCGAGTCGCAAATTGGAGCCATGCTGATGGCTATTTACCTACGGGGAATGAACTCTGAAGAAACAGTTCACCTAACGAAAGCTATGATCGATTCTGGCGAAAGTTTACAGTGGCCCGAGGATTGGAAAAGCTGTATCGGGGACAAACATTCAACTGGTGGGGTTGGCGATAAAATTAGTCTCCCTTTAGCTCCGGCTTTAGCTGCTTGTAGAGCCAAAGTGCCTATGATTTCTGGAAGAGGGTTAGGGCACACTGGTAAGTGTTGACTTGTTTATATTATTAGCCTCATTCAATACAGGAAAACATCTAATGTTGTTTTGATCGCTACGACCTCAACCATTCTTGGAAAACTAAATTTAAGTTCCGCAATCTGATTATTGTTTAAGTATTGTCCTTGCGATCTGTTTGTGTAAAGAAATTTAATTTGTACATCGTATGTACATATATTTGTACTTTTTTCGTGTGCGAAATGGGTTTTCGTTCCGCTTAGTGTTATTTCTATGGGCATGTAAATAAATAAAAACAAAGGTTCACCGGAAAAAGCAACAAACACACCCCCGACCGTCCCACGTTTCGTCACGCGCATCTGCGAACATAATTATTTATATTTCATTAAAACTGCGCGCGCGAGGATTTCTGAGAATTACATTTCATTTATTGCATTTTTTTCAGAACCACAAAACAGGAACGCGAAACATTATTTAATTATTTCTAAAAACCTTGTCTAATTAATTTTAATACACTCATAACACTTTGAACGACGCGGAAAAAGGAAATGAAATGCGAGATTCTAACTAACGTTTCGCAACTCTCCCCAGAGACCAAGATTATATTCCACAAAAACCCCCAGAGCGCGCGCGAACGAAGTCTTTTGCGAAATCAAAATCGACAAAATGTAAATAGTAGCTTTCAGATATCGCCTAAAAACACTAGCAAAATGTGGAGACTTCATAGCTACAGTCTCAGATTGTTTAAGGCAAGGCTGTCGCAAAAATTGGTTGAAAAAACTTAGGGGACGGTCTATATTCGACAGTTTTGGCAACTCGATTTCAAAACAGTTTTTAAGTTTTAGAGGTTCACAAAATGGATATATTTTCAGTGACGTTTCTATGGCAACATATAATTTGACCTTTGAACTCTGCATTTCAACGGTTTTTAAAAACTGCCTCTGTGGACAAGGAAAGGCTAAAAATCCTGAAGATGTTAAAACGTGAATTGATTCAGGTTGTGACAGGCATCATTGATCTAATTGGATAAGTTGACTTTCTCAATAGGAACCCTATTTTAGGACAAGTGTAATTTGATATCTTTTCAATAACTTTGTAATTACAAATGCAGTGCACGATTTCCAATTAGCCTAATAAAGCCTTAGGTAAGTCACTTTGTTCACAATAGAAATATGTTCGCTAGCTATGCATATTCCCGGTCTACAGGGGCAGTTTGTGAAAATGTTTCAACAGTGAGTTCAAAGGTCATATTTGACGTTGCCATAGAAACGTTATTGTAAATTTGGTAATTTCGATAGTCTCTACAAGCTGAAAAATGTACCATAATGATAACTTCAAACGTACCCAATATAGACCACCCCCTAAGTTTTGTGACCGTCCTAGCGAGTGCCTTGCCTTAAACATTCTGTGAGTGTACCAGCAGCATTGCACTTGAACTTGCAGAAAGTGCCTCTTCAATTTTTAGCGCGGCTGCCAGTTATAGCTCTCGTTGAAATGTGTTGTTTTCTAAAATTTCCCTATATGGAAGTTTCTACTTACCATATTTGGAATTCCAGAAGGTTTTCTAGCTTACTTGTCAAAATGTTTTGTCAAAGCTTGCAGATTTTGGAGAGAAACGCTGTTCGTGTAGTCTGCCATCTTTGTTTTGGTCCCAGGAGCTCGGAAATACCTACACAGGTAGCCCGCGTCACGCACGGGTTGGCATTGACAAAAACAAAACACATTTATATTTATGATTAAACTTTTGTTAGAAAGAAAGGTTGCTTTGTCCGCTTTTCCGGAGATTGACAGTTTTTTTTAGCGTGAATCCAGTGTAAATGTCCCCCCTGGTAGAGAAAGCCCTTGCCACCAGGGCCTGTAGGAGCTTGTCATCTTTGGTATTGGGTCCGTGAGGCAGCGCTTTTCCTGACCTATCTATTTTTAGAACAAATTTGGCGCGAAACGTTGTAAAATTGTCCAATCAGCGACCAGTCAGCGTCCAAGTCTTGATGTTGTATAAATTATCGCCATCGATAAACATGGCGGAAAGAAGCTGAAGACTGACTCTGCGAGTCAAATTCCTCATGTAAATATCTATAGATATTTATAGATATCTATAGATATATCTGTATCTGAAATAACAATTACAGCAGAAGTTCTAACCTTAAAATACCCCGAAGAATCGCGTTTTAGCCTCCGCCGCAATCTTATGTTTCGGCACTGTGCGGACCTCTTGGGGAACTAGCAAATTTAAAATGCAAATTTGCATCTAAAAATAACTAGGTCAGGGAATGCGCTGCCTCAACTATAGGTTAGAAAAGCTCCTACATGGGCTCTTGACTGCGCACATCACTGATGATAGAGATACACCCGTTTATTCAGCGATTGCGATGGGATAATCAAAGATTACGACCTTTCCACGAATTCTGACAATTTGTTAACTCTCTGCCAGAACTCCCTGGAGTTAATTTATTTCAACGTAGGGTATTAAAGGCGGGGTTTTGTAGGCGCGTGCCAGTCACTGCAAAGCCAATGAGAACGAAGCAAACACTGCCAATCAAAGCATCACACATGAAATGTAATTTTGCCCTCGATGAAGAAAAAAATCCCACGCTCTTAGCCAATCAGCATTGAGTAATTTTGCCCTGTTATAGTATAAGAACATAGGACCGTTCATTTTTTGTCTGTTCGACATTGCTTTTCGTATTAGAAACGTGTCGGAAATACATCGTCCGTGTAAGTGTATTCCATTACAATTTCTCTCGCACAACAAACCAGTGTGAAAAACGACAAAGTATCGAAATGGCTTCCTTTCGTGTACCAGACTTAATCGCTTTAAAACGCGATGGTCAATTTTTAACTCGAGAGCAGATTGTCCACTTCGTAGATCGAGTTGTGGCGAAGGATCTAACCGAATCCCAAATTGGAGCCATGCTGATGGCTATTTACCTAAAGGGAATGAACTCTGAAGAAACAGTTCACCTAACGAAAGCTATGATCGATTCTGGCGAAAGTTTGCAGTGGCCCGAGGATTGGAAAAGCTGTATAGGGGACAAACATTCAACTGGTGGGGTTGGCGATAAAATTAGTCTCCCTTTAGCTCCGGCTTTAGCTGCTTGTAGAGCCAAAGTGCCTATGATTGCTGGAAGAGGGTTAGGGCACACTGGTAAGCCTCGAGTTGTTTACATGATATTATCAAAACAGTAAAACACATCTTGGCTTCATGTTTTTTTGATCGCACAACCTTATGTTGATTCTTGGAAACCCGCGCGCAGCATTGGTGTTAGTGTCCGTGAAAATCGCGCGCATGCGAGGATTTCTGAGAACGCCAAAGCATTTCCACGTATTGATTTATTGAATTTTTGTTCTGAATACCACATAACAGAAAGGCGAACACATTTGAGCACAACTTTCTGTGACTTTACCACTGTATGCATTGCGAAATAGAGCAAGCGTGTGATGTTGGGAGAGATACGAGAACGTTGTAAAATCGCGAGTGTCTCTCCCAACATCACAAGTGCTCTATTTCGCCGATAATGTCATAGAAAGTTGTACTTGTTACGAAACGGCTACATGCATTTAAGCTCTGAAAGAGAAATGCTAAAATTGCATTTCGTTTGGGTAATTTTAGTTTCTCAAATTTTACGATATTCGCAGGGGCGTGCAGCCAGCACTTATGAGAGGGGCCGGGTTCCAAAATTCAAAAACTAAAAAACTCCACATAGATCTCGGGGAAAAACTAGCGTCTGAAGAAATTTGCTACATTTTATTGGAGCTTTTATTTGTTGTCTATTAAATATTTACAATTTTAGTAGTAAGTCGGTCCAGAACAGAGCCCCTCCCCCCCCTGGCCACGCCCCTATTCGCGGCCAAACAACACTATTCATATTTTCAGTGACACGCTACTGGTGCTTGCACGATACTGGTGCACACTGGTACCGGCATAAAAAGCGCGGCGCACAGATTCTAAAATTAGATCACGAGACTCAGACAGAGACAAACAATCCCTCGGAAATCCCATTCAGGAGGATCGTGCTCGAAATGAATTCATTTTGTATCGTTCTTTAGAGCGCGCAGCGCTATTGGGCAGTCTTATATTTTTAATTTCTTCATACTGATAGTGGTGCCTGCAAAATCTGTTTGCATCTAGTATGCGTAAACAGGGTAAAAGCCTGTCAAAATTACAGGGTAGATGTGGGGGAAATAAATTACTATCGCTCGCTTTATCAAGTGCAGGAACTTAGAATTTAGGAAAATTATTGTTTGTTCAAGTATCCTTACCTTACGCTGAGTTTTGAAATTGCGATCTGTTTGCTAGTATTAAGTCACGAGTTGTCCATATCAGTTTCATTCAAAAAAGGAAAATCATACCTTGGCTTAATGGTTTTTGATCGGGGCACAAGAAAAAAATTGATTTTAGGAAAAGTAATTTTAAGTTCCTGAATTTTATTGCAGGTGGGACTCTGGACAAACTGGAATCTATTCCAGGTTACCGTGTGAGTTTGACGCCTGCCGCGATGCACAAGATACTAGTCGATGTAGGCTGCTGCATTGTAGGCCAGACCGAATCCCTTGCTCCTGCCGATAGGGTTTTGTATGCTGTGCGTGACATTACAGGGACTGTGGCTTCAGTACCACTCATTGCTAGCTCCATCATGTCCAAAAAGGCTGCAGGTATTGGGCAATTCCAGAAAATAAAGGTACCCTCCCCACGGGCGGCACTAGTTTTTGACCCCCCCCCCCCCCCCCCCCCCAACCCCCCCCCCCCCCCCCCCCCCGCGCCCCATGCATCCAGAATTTCCAAAATGGTTCACCCCTCATGCATATAGAATTCCGGGCAGGTTAAAGAAATCCAGCTTCGAAAATCCCCCCTTGCAATCAGAATTCTGAGCTCTTAACCCCCCCCCCCCCCCCCCATCCCATCGGAATTTCCAAATGCCGCCCGTGGGGTGGGTACCTACCTTTATTTTCTGGAATTGCCCATTGTATGACATGAACAATGATTTTACAGTGTTCTCTCATTTATCTACACGATAAATATGAACATTTCTGGACACTGCAGGGGTGTAGGTAGAGGTTTTTTGCAAGGTACGAAAGAGAGTAGTCCGACTAAAAAAATGATGATGAAGCATATTCGATTCCCACTCTATTTTATGCGCCGCTAATGCCTATTCGGCGGTAGAGCAGAAATTAGACTATTAATCCTAGCGCTCAACTTTTATCCCCAAGAAGGATCCCATAACTAGGAGCTTCTATCTCCCATATAGGGTCCATGGGGCAGCGGTTTTACTGAATGATTTTTTTACACTTCATGGTACAATTAAGAGCACCTCCCATTGTTATAATTTCATCGCAATCTATGTATGTTATCTAGCTTAACCAGCAAACAAGGTCAGGAAAAACGGTGCCTCAATTGTATAAGCAAGTTGGAGGCTCCTACTTATAAAGCTCCTGCCTCAAGGATAATTTATTCTCTTACTTTAGAAAGCCTCACAGCTCTAGTACTCGATGTAAAATGCGGGCGAGCTGCATTTGCCAAAACACCAGACGAGGCTAACACTCTGGCCAATGCCTTGTACAACACTTGTACGGGTCTGGGCATCAAATGTACAGCCCTGATAACAAGCATGGACCACCCCATAGGCATGATGGTGGGGAACTCGCTCGAGGTGGCAGAATCTTTGAAGTGTCTTAACGGCAACGGGCCAGAGGATTTGGAAGAGATGGTTTGTCTGCAAGGTGAGTCTCTAATCTGCTAATTGTCATAGAACAAGTTTAAGATATAATAAGCAATTTTTTTTAAATATACTAAATTCAAGACCGTATCTCTATTTTTTTTTTTGTCTTGGGAGGCAAGTCTTCTTTGTTTTTGTTTTTCCCCTAAAATGTTTACTTCACTTTTTACCTCTGCCCTCTCGTGTAGCTACGGTAGTATAGAATAGCAGTATACTACAATAGTAAATAAGGAGCAGCATAAATTCCCAGAGCTTCCCTGCTCATTATCTCATGGGGGAAACTAAAAGCATATGGGTAGATGTTCAGGGAAGCCTGTGGCCGCGTAGCACTAAATTCAACAGAGTGGAGATAAGGAATTAACCTTGTGTGAAAGCTAACGTGCTAATGAAATGGTCCCATGTGTGCTTATGAGCGTTAGCCCTAGTAAGCGGAGAAAGAGAAAAAAATCTCTGATCCCGAGAGGGATTCGAATCCACGACCTCCGGAATTGTACATCCGATGCTCTACCAGCTGAGCTCAGGTAGGACTGGGAGCAAGGTCGGGGTAGGGTATAGAGCAGATTTCGTATGACTGTGAAAAGTACCGTGACACGGCGCGGTACTGTCGCGGTGGCGGTACGGAACCTGGCCTGCTGTTTCCTGCTGTAGATACCGAACGAAATCAAGTAGTCGCGGTACGGCCACAGTCGCGGCGCGGTACAACTCTTTCGCGGTACTTTTCACAGTCATACGAAATCTGCTCTATTAGATGTTATGGTCGCGGTAATGAAGTGAATATATGTAGATGTTCAGGCAAGCCTGTGGCCGCGTAGCACTAAGTTCAACAGAGTGGAGATAAGGAATTAACCTTGTGTGAAAGCTAACGTGCTAATGAAATGGTTCCATGTGTGCTTATGAGCGTTAGCCCTAGTAAGCGGAGAAAGAGAAAAAAATCTGACCCCGAGAGGGATTCGAACCCACGACCTCCGGAATTGTACATCCGATGCTCTACCAACTGAGCTCTAAAAGCATATGGAATTTGTTTGCCATGCCCAAACATTCATTATCACCCAATCAGTGAAGGGCCTCAAATGGTTGTCACCAGAGCTTCAATCGCGCGGTGGCGAGCACGTTAAGTCCGGCTAGTGGCAAGCAGGTAAAGTCCGGGTACGAGAATGCATCAACTGAAGTGCAAGTCAACGCAATAAAATTATAGCGGAGCTCCTTAGCGGCCGAAGGCCGCTGAGTGGAGCACCATAGGTAACGCAGGAAAAATACAATAGCTCAAAGTATAACTTAGATATAACATCAACTTCGTTTTTCATGATTCAGCGGTATTCCCATGAATACCGTGTGTACTTCCGTGGGTGTCTGCCTGCCTATTATACCTCAGGCAACCCCAAAACTGTCTCTCATTTTGGCAGGAAAATGCTGCGCCTGTGAAAAAATATGAAACCGGGAGCTCCGCTTTTAGCCAGTGGCTTAATCTATATATTATAATGGACTGTCGTCCCTCTACTGTTTCATCCCCAGTGGATTGTCATCCTTATTATGTATGTTGTAGGTGGTCATTTACTGAAGTCGCTCAACAAAGTAAGCTCTGTCCAAGAAGGCATAAACAAAATCAAGGCTTCCCTCCATGATGGTACAGCGCTTCAAAAGTTTTCCGACATGTTACAGGCCCAGGGTGTCAGTAAAATGACAGCAGATGCACTCTGCACCCCTGGCGCAGATCCCTTTCCGACACTCCCCTTGGCCAAAGAGAAAACAGAGGTCCTCGCTGAGAGATCAGGGCTCGTTAAGGACATTGATGCTTTAGAGTGTGCAACTGTCTGTGCTCGACTAGGTGCTGGGCGGCAGAAAAGCACAGATAGTGTTGACCCCGGGGTGGGGCTAGTTCTAAATGTGCACGTCGGCAAATATGTCCAAAAGGGTGATAAATGGGTCACTGTTTATCATAATGGAAACCTTGAAAGTGATGCTCTGGAGAGCTTGAAAGGTTCGCTCGTTATTCAGGATTGCAACGTGTCTCAGAGTTTGCCAGTTCAGTCCAGACTTATAAAGACAATAGACGAGGAGAGTGCAAAAAAGGACGATATCTTCGTTTGTCAGTGAAACCTCTATGCTCGGTTCACACAGAGAAACAGTGGATTTCAGATGAGTGTCGAAAACTAAGCACAAACTAAATGCACTTATCCAATCAGGAGCGAGACAAATTTAACAACCAACCAATCAGTGGACAAAGTAACGTTTAGTCGTCAGAGAAAACAAGAGTCACCGTGCGTGTCTCAAGACCTCTAAAACGGACGTTAGCAAAGCCTGATTTACTCTGGATAACTATTACCCTGGATCCAGAGCCTCGTATGTCGCTTGATTTAGTGACCAGCCAAGCTCAGCGCCGCGTCACTAAATCAAGTGACATTCGTTACTAAATCAAGCGACATTCGTCGAGGCTCTGGATCCAGGTAGATAACTATCTGATTTTAAACACACTCACATAGCAAGTTATCCTTAGCACTTTAAGTTTCCCTACGCGAACTTCGGTTTCAATGACGTGACTTTCACGCGAGATTTCTACCGGGTACTTCCGGTGTGAATCAGCTGGAGGTCGAAACAAAGACGTTTTTGAATTTCTCGAGCAAGACATTCAGATTTCTTGTGGCTACATTTTCTTGAAAATCGGAACTATAAATGAAATAGATTCGTTCCAAATTTACAAAATACATTTTTGTAGCGACGTTGGACAGGCCAGGGCTAGCGTCCTCCGCAGGCATTTCCGTGTGTTTATCATCCTTTTGCATCGCTTCATCAGAGGGGAAACTGAGAACAAGCCTTTTCACTATCACACCACAGGAAGTGCAACCAAGTGCGTCGAAGTAGGTTCGAAATGGGTGTTTTACAGCCTCTAGCCCCTGCCGTTCTGGGCGGGCTTCCTGTGGTTGGTAAGACAAGTGTGACGTGACGTCACAGGAAAGAACTCGGTCCAGTGCTCGTGAATCCTCGCGGTTCATCTCCGACCACAGGAAGCCCACCAAGAATGCCAGGGACTAGGGTAGGACGCTAGGCCTTTCCGGGTTTGCTTTTTGTTCAACTGTACAAATTGGCTGATTTTATGCAGTTTGTTTCCTATTGCTCGATGTTTTCATTCTATTTTTTCGGCTCTAAATACATAATATATTTTACATCAGAGGCTGAGAAACATTTATAAACTCCTTTAGTTCTTTGTTGCTGGGTGAAAGAGCAGTGAGAAGCGAAGGTTTTCAATGATGATACATCATTCACTCCATCTTACTTATTGCTGGCTTTGTGTAAAAATAAAATCACAAAATCGACCAGGCTCGGCTACATACAAGATTGAAAAACCATTTTCCCTATAGTATTTATTTTGGTCAATGCTGAAATATACAATACAATCTGGAAATGTTTGTCGAGTTGTTTTGGTATAATATCAGAGACTAGTCAAATCACACTAGTGGTCTATTGTCAATGCTGCGTTCTGATTGGTTAAGCTACTAGTAGGCTATAAATTATAGCCTACTAGTAGCGAAAAGTGTCGGATTTGAAAGCCAGAAAATGGAAAAATGACCAGAACAAAAACATTTTTTTGGCAATACAAATTGACCTACTAGTGTGATTTGACTAAAACAATTATTCCTCTCGCCCTCAACACCACTATTACTGCCGTCAGTACCACCTCCGCCGTCAACACGCCATCACTGCCGTCAACACCACCATCACTGCCGTCAACACCACCATCACTGCTGTCAACAGCACCATCACTGCCATCAACACCGCCATCACTGCCGTGTGCATGTTCGGTATGCACTCGAACAGGAGACAGAGCAAACCAAAAACAACAGCAACGCCAGCAAAAGATCAATATTGACATACCGTACTAAGCCTAGACAGGACAAATACTCAAACTGAAATTAAAAACCATTTTATTTTTTTACAAACAGCTGCTGTATTCCATCAATAAGTTTCACAGACGGTAGTCACATCAATTGAGTTCGCAACAACAGCTCAATTACACACAATAGTCATGGTAGTTACATAAGAATAACAGCTACCAGTACTGATCCTACATTAAATTGCAGCCATCCCTTTAAGGTCTTTAATGCACTGGGTTATGCTGTCTTTTTCCTAGAAAGAAGAGAGAATTGGAATTCAGTAATGGTAATAGTATGGACTCTTTTGTTCAAGTTCTACAGACAGACAGACCAGGCAAGCAGACAGACAGACAGACAAAAGTGAAAAAGATGGGCAAACGACGAAATAATTATCTAAAAAAGTTGGGATGTCATTGTGGAAATCGAAACTTCAATACAAGCACAATAATTTGTCGAAGCTTACACTTTACTTCGTATAGTTAGTCGAAGTGAATTGCTAGTTAGTTCGCAGTGATTTCACGAGCTTTGAGAAAATCCCATTTTCTGCATACTATGCGTTTCTAAGATGGCTTGGCATTTTGTAACAGGCACATGATATTTTTACAGGGCTGAGGTATATTTTTCTGGATAAATTTTAGCCGTTCTATGGGCTGCCATGAATCTGCTTTTGAGTGCAGTTCCCTTGGTCATTCAAAATTATGAATATTATAGCTCATTAAGAAACTGACAAATCACCATCCATTCTCAAGATCTTGAGAATCACGCAAGTTGGCATTCAGTCGTCTTTTCTCCAATTCTGGCTACATTTCTAGAGGATGATTAATTAATTTCTAGATAACGGCCACAATAGTTTTGCTCGTTGCAAAAATTATTTGTTTGTCCAGTAAGTATATCTAAACAAAATGGTGTCTACCTGCTGTGGTGTAATACTTTTTATCACTTCTTTCTCCACCCAGTCAATAATATGGTCCTGCTCCACTTTGCGCTGGAATGCTTCAATCTCAACTTGATAATCCTAACACATACACAAAATGATAAATGTAAAGCAACGTTGCTGCTAATTTTTTATTTGCACTTTAGGCCTAAGTGAAAATATTACATGCAAAGCAAAAATGTTTTGCCATCTAATTTTGCCACCTCCCCCATGGTAGGGATTTAGGAGGGGAGGGGAAAAATCCATACCTCCCCCACAATACTGTAGGTATTTGGGAGTTCTAGAGGGGAGGGTGGTCAAATGCCTTTTATTTTGCATATAATCATCTGTGTTTTTCACTGGACATTCCAGAGGAGAAGTGGAGGGGGAAAAATCCATACCTCCCCCACGATAGGTATTTGGAAATCCCAGATGGGGGAGTGGTCAAATGCCTTTTATTTTGCATATTATAATCATCTGTATTTTTCACTGGAAATTCCAGAGGGGAAGCGGAGGGGGAAAAATCCATACCTCCCCCACGATAGGTATTTGGAAATCCCAGATGGGGGAGTGGTCAAATGCCTTTTATTTTGCATATTATAATCATCTGTATTTTTCACTGGAAATTCCAGAGGGGAAGCGGAGGAGTGGGGTCATGTCTCAAGCTTTTTCATTCTGGGTTATGGATTTTTTTCTGGAACCACACATTTTGAGCCTTGATAAGGATGGGGTTCCACTGATCAACAGTCTTACCAGTCGCTTTTTAACCTCTGTAACAACATGGTGGAGGTTATTACGATAATCAAGTTCCATGCTCATCACATTGTTTTCCTATGAAAGAGAAAAACATAAAATAGTATCATCACACTAGAGACTCTACAATCAGCCTTGTAACATGGTATATCTAGGATACATTGAGCCCTAATTTTTTGCAAAATTTTGATCCCTGAGACCCATTTTCCCGAAATGTTTGATCCCTGAGCCTGAGTAGCGTATGATCCGAGGATCCCAGCCTCTTGAGCCCTGAGCCTTCCCCTCTGAGCCCTGATCCTGGCCATAATTGGGCATTGAGCCCTGAGCCCATATACCACAAAATACAATGTGCTGATTAACAAAAAACCCAGACAAAGTGGATTAGTTTATCAGTGAGCGCTAGACTTGGTGGCAGCTCAGCCGAGGTATTACGAGCCTGCTACCATACATGTTACCTGCTGAAACTATGATTTTGGCAACCTTCACTGGTACCTCATCAGGGCAGAGAAGCAGGTTACCACTCTGTATGTGGCTACAAATTTACTAAAAGACCTGAATACGATGATTTGTGTGCTGGCCTCATGAATGGTACATGTACATTGTACACAGGGCTGGAAATTGTGCCTGTACATGAGTCGCTTTTGCAACTAAAATTTAAGCAATTTTGTCACCCACAGTCTGTAAAATTAGACTTAACCCTATTCAGACTGGGGGGGGGGGCTTTTCGAGCCCCCCCCCCCCCCCCCCCCCTCCAGTAAAATCCTGATTACTCTAAAACCACTGCAGCTATGATGGTGAAACTTTGTGACTTTTCCTAAAATTTATCTGGGGACATTTTAGTGTCAATGACATGTCAGTGTCAACGGCCCAGTTTCCACGGCAACCACTTTTTGACATGCATGTTTTGCAAAACTCGAAAAAAACTTGAATTTTTCATATTTCAAGCTTAATGTTGGACACATTGCCCAATTTATGACTATCGGAGCTTGTACTCCTTAGTAATTTATGTACAGGCTAATTAATTCTTGACACAAAATCTAAAATCTTTGGGGGGGAGGGGTAGGGGGATTTTGTTCATTTTAACATATGGTCTAAAACTAGCTCTGGGATTCACAAATTTCCTTTTAATTCAACTTGTTGAATGTCAAACACTTCTTTGATGAGTATGTTGTACATTTTGACCATTTTTTCTCATTGAGTATTTATCTGAAGAGTCAAATGGAAATTAGATGAAATCCAAGATGGCGGATCCAAGATGGCGGACAATATTTTCAAAAGTCGTCATTATGACGCAAGTTTAATAAAATTTATGTGTTAATGTCACAAATTATTACATTTACATTATATTGATGTTAATTAGTTGGCTTTTAGAGTATTATCTACTAAGTTTTTGGAAGTTAATTAAAATTACTTAAAAATTGATAAAACATTGAGAATGACGTCATTGTGACATCACATTTTGCTCCCACGTGACAAAAATAGGTGTGGTGATTTGTCCAAGGCTCATGGTCATTGTGTGAAAGTTTGATGATCATAGCTCTAGTGGTTCCCGAGATATAGAGGGGGGGCCGAATTAGCCCCCCCCCCCCCCCCAGTCACAGATGGTCAAAAAAAGCCCAGTCTGGATAGGGTTAAAATTTAAACTATTGTCCAAAATGCGACCTTGTTTTTTTCTTATTTTCAAGCCCTGGTTCGGAAATAATGTTTCAAATATTTTCCAAAAAATATACTGACTGAAATGTTGTCTAAAATATTTTGTTGCGGTTTCTCTGCAGCTCACCTTCATCATTTCCACAATATCCTTGCGACAAGATAACATGTGCTCCAGATTTTTCTCATTCTCTATTGCCATTTCCAGGTGTTTAATGCTCTCATTACGACCAACATTAAATGTGTCAAGAATTTCCTGAAATAAAAAACAGACACTAATTGTAGCAAAACCATTGAACCATTCCTTTAGATCGTTGCATAGCATTACAGAATTGTTGTGATTCATTTAAGAACCAATGATTGTTCAATATCATTCAGGAGCATACAACACACTCGCATACCTTTTTTAAAGGCATTGAAATGCTTTTAAATGCAAAAGTTCAATTTGGATTGTTTTGCCATTTAAAGGAGTGACATCATTATTCAAGCAACAAGCAGTTCAAACAACAACAGCACCGGTGGGTGAAGAAGGATCAGAGAAAATTCATGCAACACTGTATAGGTACTATTGTAGTCAATATTATTTCACTGTGCTGCTACTAATGTTCACGGTTTTCCAGGATGGCCCATTATCACACAAAATGGCCCTTTTCTCAAGGAAAGCATGGGCCCATGCCGGTATGAAAAATTCTTCTAAATCGGCTTACCTGTGACATTCCATCAAGTGTGTCGGCAATTGGTTTTCCAGCCTTCTTCATTAACCAGATAAAAGTACCTCCCATAACAGCAGCAATGTATGTCTGAAACATTTAATAGAGTACATACACTGCTCAATTTCTTGTTTTAAAGAGCCTGTGTCAGCCACTCCTTTGTTATTGTTTTCGTTCCATATAAGAAGAAGACTTGCATATAGAAATCTCTAAGTCAACTTCTAAAAAGTTTTAGATTTGATTTACCAAATTTGATTGAGAAAATTGCTCTATATTCTCTAAATCAGCTGGTGGAAATGGATGCATTCTCTGACTTAGTATGTTACCATGCTGTCAAAATGGTGGCTGACACGGGCTCTTAACAATTTATACTTCTAATTTTGGTCATGATAGAAAAGGGATTAAAAAATCATTCTGCCAGTTTGAAGGTTTGCGAAGGAATACTTTTTATTATGTGATTCCAGAAACAAAAATGCAGTTCCCCCTCTGCAATTCCCAAATAAAAAAATGCCTACTGTGGATAAGGCCATCATTCTTTTTTCTGGAATCATGCCTTCAAAGTTTATGTGGACCAAAAAAGAATACAAGGAACAGTACATGTACCTCTTCATGAATGATAAAGATCTCATTTGAAAGCAAGTATGCAAGAAGCCCACCAAAGAACATAAATTGACCTGCAAAGGGAAACAAAAAATATACATTGTGTATTCTTGACATTAAACAGAATATATGTTTAATTAAACCAATCAATGGCAGATCCAGACCAATTGGTTTTGAAAATACCTATGATTTATCTAGAAGGCAATAACTGTATTTTCCCAATAAAAACACCATCCAGTGCACGTTATAGAATTTTCAGTTGTAATATTTTGCTCTTTCTTTAGAATTGTAGAAAAGTGTAATAAAGCTAGAAGATGTGGTGCAGAATCACACCCCATATAGAAAGCTGAGTGACCGATTAAACAAACAAATTTAACAAATGATCAACTTAAACCTATGTAGCTGTACTTTTGCATATTAAAATAGTTCGCATACTGAAATGTTAAAGACTGCACCTGTCTCTCCTGTCTTTGCTTTCATAAGTGCCCGCACATCTCTCCAGAATTGGCCAAACTCTGGCACTTCATCCTCTGAAGATTGACAACAATGGAAAATACAGTACATAATTTGCTTCAATCATTTCAGTCTCAATCAGTTATGATCAGGGCTTGCTTGCATGTTGGGCACAAGATTGTGAGAATGTGCAATTAATTTTTCAAATTCTACCCCAAATCTCAGCAATTTGAGATTCAAATTTTTACTTTCTTTATCAATAAAAGAAGGGGTTAATGCAGGGTTGTTATTACTTTTGTGGACAAGCACAACTTTGGACATGTACCAGCATACCATAAGTTAAATGCAATACAATATATCTTTCAAATTTTCATTATTCATTTTCAGATTGTTTTCATACTTTTTTACTCTTTCCAGTGGAAAACATACCGTACTCACTCAGTGCCAAACAAAACATGCGAGCTAGAGCGACTAAAACATCATTCAATTCACCTTTTCGCACTAAGTGTCATGTGACAGTTTTGGTGCAATGGGTATGTTACACTCATGAAATGTTCAGACATCATGAGGGGACGGTCATTCAAACACCCACACTTTTGAGTGCTAGAGTGACTTTTTAATTTGGAAACAATTGTTCAAAAGTTAGTTTTAAATGTAGCTTGAAACTGCATTAAATAGGAAGAGATGGGTAAACACAAGTTAAACTAAGAAGCATTGACATGGAAAACAGTGGAAAACTTGTACGTTTGTATGAAGTTTTGATGCAACAGTCCCAACATTTTGGTGATAGTTAAAAAGGGTGAATTGCAAGATCAACAGGAATACCACAACCTATTGAGCCACAAGGGAGGGATCAGGTTCTGGACTAAGAGAATGTTTGCTCCTGTGCTGCATTCATAAAAATCTAGTGTGTGCTGGACAAGTAAAAGTACATCTACTTGTCATACTTGACCGTATAGGAATTTGATCTTAAGGTATCCAACTAATGGCAGTTTACCTTTCTTTGTTTGAACTTGTGATTGACAGAATCTTGTCAGTGCAGGGGCACTAAAGAAGTAAATGGCAAAATATGGTTAATAACTGATTTTCGAGATTCCAGCAAGAAGAATACCATACCGCTCTCGAGTAACGTAACATTATACTCGCGAGACCCGCAAGTCAAAAGTCAACACTCGAAAGACTCGCGGCTCGCGAGTAATTTTATAATGAGGAGCTCATTAAACAAGTTCACTCGATCCACTCGAAATGCGTTTGCTCGTGAGTCTTGTGAGTGTAGGAAATTTACAGGCGAAGATCAACCCATCTAAATCCGATAGAATTGTTCAGAAGGGCTGTGAACGCTTTCAGCGAGGGATTCTTTTCATGTTACAAAACTAGAATTTCGCAAGAATTTCCAGACTACCGTAACGTTAAAAGATATAGCTACCATACAAACTATGAAAGTAACATTTAAAGCGTTCTTCTCACGTAAGTTTTGTGGGGTCTATTTTCGAAGCGAGCGCAAAACTTTGAAGTTTAGGTTTGAATTTGTGTCCGACCTTCAACAAACTTAGCGTAGCGACGAGACGCTAAAGTTTCCGTGAAATGTTTCGCTGGTTTTTCTTTCCTAGTAATAAAACACTAAATAATAACTATGAAATAATTAAAGTACTATAGGTAAGCTTTCTTGGGCTTTCTTCTTTCCTAAGTTTTGTGGGGTTTATTTACAAAGCGAGCGAGAAAACTTGGAAGTTTACTGTGGGTTCGTGCACAGCCTTCATGCTCGGTAATCAACGAACTAGTGAAAACACGCTAGAATATAGGTGAACTGTTTCGCCAATACCGGTAGTAATACAACACTCAATAATAACTATGAAAGTACTATAGGTAGCTTTCTTCTTTCGTAAGTTTTGTGGGGTTTATTTACGAAGCGAGCGAGAAAACCAGGAAAACTTCAAGGCTTTTGAATTCGTTCTATCGGCATTCAACAAACTTAGGTGTTATTTTAGCGACAAGACGCTAAAGTATCGGTGAAATGTTTCACCGGTTTCCTTTCTTAGAAATAAAACACTAAATAATAACGATGAAATAATTAAAGTACTTTACTAATATGCTTTCTTCTGGCGTAAGTTTTGTGTATTTTATTTATGAAGCGAACGCGAAAACTTCGATGTTTAGGTTTGCAACAAACTTAGCGACGAGACGCTCAAGTATCATAGTAGAATGTTTTGCCGGTTTTCTTTCCTAGTAATAAAACACTAAATAATAACTATGAAATACCTAACTGAAGTACTATAGGTAAGCTCTCTTCTTTCGTAAGTTTTGTGGGGTTTATTTACAAAGTGAGCGAGAAAACTTCGAAGTTTACCGTAGGTTTGAATTTGTGCCCGGACTTTTTGGCGACAACGAGATGCAAAAAACAAACTTAAATTATGCGCCTGCTCACGAATCTTCGAGTGCAGGAAATTTACAGGCAAAGATCAGCCCGTCCAAACCGGTAGAATTGTTTATTATTTCAGAAGGGCTTGTTATCGTTTTCAGCGATGGATTCAGCAAAGTCTAGAGAAGTACAGCGCCATAATTCTTAAACAAATATTTGTGTTTGGAGTCTGACTAGAGTGATAACGTCTTCTTTAATAATCGCTTGATAAGAACACGCCACTTTTTCGTTTGAAGCTACATAGTATGATATTTTAATTTCAAGAACTTCTTTTAAACTAAAACTTAAGATTAAAAGAAGTATATACGGGTGGTCTTCTTTTCTGAACCAGTTCGCGATCTTCCGTGTAGTTTCAGTACGATGTTTGGGCGATGTTTTTGCTTTAGACGTTCATCGATAAAGTTTACTCGTTTGAACCTAGAGCCGCCAGTCACTCGCAAAATGCGAGTGACTTTTTACATATCATGAATATTCCAATGGAAAAATACTCGCGAGCCGCGAGTCTTTCGAGTCTAGAATTTTCACTCGCGACTCGCGATTGGAGGTTATGTTACTCGAGAGGGGTACGGTATGAAAGAATATGAAATGTGTTTTTTACTGAGTTTTTCTGACTGTGGTTTTTATCACCCAATACAAACCTTGGCCTCGCAGCTTGAAGAAGCCTAGTGGTGCCAGCACCTACAAAAATTAACCAAAAAAGAAATACTCTGAGCTGACAGCGTGAATAGTGCAGGGAGCAAGAAGAGTTCGAGAGAAGAGTGGAGTTGATCCGATAACGATTAGAATTTACAACTAGCCTTAATAATTAAAAGACAATCTGTTATCATAAGAATATAAAAAAAAATACTACTGCGCAAACACCCTGTATCTAGACTAGAGGAGGAAGCAACCACCACAGTGCCACAACTGGCCATTTTACTCTGATCGCCATTCACAAACCAGTCCAAAATATCGATTTATTTTATAGTATCTTCAGACAAAATAGCTTTAGATTGTGAAAATATTTCCAATGCATTTAAACTTACCCAATCTAGTAGCTAAACGCAATCTGGAAAGCATTTTTTATGACTGTTTTTCCTCGCCAACTTCACCGGCCGGCAACAAGATGGCGGCCAACTTCACGAGGGGGGCGCAAGGCAGCATGGGATGAATTTAGGAAGGAGGGGGACTGGGGCAAACCACAGGCTACCCAATTACATTTTTAATGGATATAAACTTCCCCCAAAACAATATATAGACGGTAAGATGCGGTACGTCAACAAAATCAACAAACTCGGCAGGCAAATGGTGAAAGCGCAGTCAGCAAATCACAGGGGGCTCTGATCTACTATTGGTTTGCGGAGTGTCTCTCAGAGCTAGGAATTCTCTATCGGGCACTACATATAAAAGGTTGATGCGCACTCAACGAAAAATAATCTATGTTGATTGTTTTCATTCAAAGCCTGGAGCACTAGCGGATCCACAAGACAACTATACATGTAATTTGCTCGACAGGGAGTCTTTCGGTTTTCATTGATGTCTTTTGTCCATTACAACGTTCCTAAAGTACAATATATTACAGCATTGTTATTATGCGAAACCGCGCTTTCTTTTATTGCCTTTCCTTTTGTCTGGTACTAGAGTCGCATTGGCCATTTTAAAAGCTAGCACCATAGAAAACAAATGCGATAATGATCTTCTAAACGATTAGATATAAAGGAAAAGGCAACCCCGGGCGTTAAATACTTTTAGAAGATTGTACATACAGTTTTAATTGTTTCAGGGAAGGATTCCTTAAAAAGGCTCCCGTGCCTTCGTGATCTGGTAATTGAACTTTACAGAACAAACAAGCTTTTTGTCAAAAGATCCTTCTGATGAGGAACATTGACCAAAATGAAGAACACAGACAGCAGAAAGCCCTTGCTGCGAAAAACAACTTGGAGCAAACTCACAACACCACTTCCTTTTCTCAGGGGTGATTCAGCTTGTTTCGTGAAGTCAGACCTTAAAGTAATATCGAAGCCATTAGAAATCGTATCGAGACCTGTTGATAGCGATGCAAAATCCAATCATGATATCAGTGTTGCTGCTCTAAGAAATATAGCCTATAAATTTGACGAAACATTGAGTCTAGGGACAGCGAAAACGACTCAAGGGAAGTTATGTTCCACAGTGATGAAGGAAGAAATAAATGGAAAGGACAACGATAAGCAAGAAGATAAGTTTGAATTGAGAAATCTTAGGAAAATAGAACGCGTGAACAAGAAAAGAGAAATACAGGGAAGTCAAAGGGATGAGATTTTGCGGAATTTACCAGAACAGCATTTTCCGCACGTATTCTTTTCACCTGAAAATCGACATAGCAATGACAAGCTACCGCCGTTGAATGTATCAAAACTTGTGCGGAAAACCTCGGAAATTTATAGAATAATAGAGACATCAAACTGTTTTTGGAATCCTGGAAAAATCAAACCAGGAGTTGAGTGGAAGGAACTTTTCAAACATCGAGGATTTCGACCTGGAAGTTCAAGGGGTTTTCCAACTCAAGGAGAACTGGAGATCATGAAGTCGAGGTTCTGGGTGGAGGGAAACCCTATGTGTTACATAGCCCGATATGCTAAATACCTTGGGCTTGAAAACGAGGTTGATGAAGATCCAGAAAATGTAAATTCGAATAAAAGAGGATCAGTTTTCAGCAGTTCTAATCATGATATGGCGCGATATCTTTCTTCAAACTACCCCACGGGATGGAATTGGATCGGGCAGTACTCCCGCCACAGGGTTCCCATTACACCGACACCAACTCTCAGGCCTTCTGTTAGTCCAGTACGAGAACAAGAAGCTGAATAGATATTCAAAAGGAACTGTATTCTTCACTTAATTATTAGGATACTCCGCTTCATGTACATCACTTTCAGATAGTATGTTGTCCTAGCTATCAATCCATAACTTTGCGCGTCGAAGTCGACATTGAGAGCCGCGACTAAGGTCGGTTCGTTCTGTAGGTACCGGAGCTGACCGGAGCACAGTTTACGTAATTCAATAGACACAAAGGACCCGAGAGTACAATAGTCTCCGGTACCTATACAGAAAGACCCGGAAGGGGTCGATTGAAAGTCAAGTCCAAGCTTCTGTTGGTTGTATTACATAATCGACTGAAAACAAAATTAACCCGTTGGAGGGTAGCTCGCGAGCGCGAAAGCCGACATTACTCAGCGCTCGCAGAAAGAGATTCTTGCAAAGGGGCATAACCATTGTGTTCAGTTCTTCAGTTCTTATTTCACCATGATTCGTTCTACTAAGTGCTAAGCAAAAGAGGCTTTGTGACCCACCACATATACACGATCAAATAATTTTGAGATCTGGCAGTTTTGATCAACTATAAGGTTTCGGTGCTATTCCCAAAGTATTTGTTCTCACAGCATCATGAAAAAAAAACCCAGTTCTTTTTACTAGTATTTCATTTCGTTTTTGCTCTAAACCAATTCGTGAGCTATTATTTATTTTTGTATATGTATACTGTTTGAAGACCATGTCAAGGACACTTGGAATAAATGACACAACACCAGAGAGTCGCAAAGGGTCATTGATCTGCCTAACCAGCCACGAAAATGGTCACAACGCTAGAGTTGGGACTAGCGAAACTAACGACAGAAAAATATTTGAATTTGTGCCAGAACATTCACCATTTCATAAGGAAATGGACTGCAAGCGAAGAAAATACATATCATTTCTTGATTAGGTGCAATATCACTCGAGATGACCAAGGGTCAGTCGGTTCACACTCTTTTCAACTCGCACATATATATTGCAAGCATTTTAAGTTGAGTATTCTGCGAACTTTTGCATTCCAATGTCTTTCTGGCTTCCGCCAGGGTCCTCTCCTCACCTCCCCCCAGGGTCTAATTTGTGTCTTAGCCGACCGTAAGTTTTAGGCCATTTGTTTGGAAAAAGATAGTAAAAGATATGGCGAATAACTGAATTCTATGTATTCCAAAGACTTTCAAAGTATGATTGATGGAAGCCAGAATGCGGTTTGACGGCTGGAAACCGATCTCGAGAGTTCGCAGAATACTCAAAACAGCTAGCTGTAACCAGAAAGAAAGAAAAAATCTTCCCGACAGCTTAACATTTTATTTCTTGTTCGAAACTTTGAAACACCTGCAGTAATAATAGTAATAATGGCTTTCATCAGCAATTACAAGTCCAATTTTCGCACCTCCGTGTCCAAAAGGGCGCCCCACCAGTGACCCTAGCAAGAACCCGTACTACGCGACAACTCCTTCACTGCCAACAGACAAAAAAAGCCACTGCTCCCTGTCAACCGTGTAACAGGTGACATAAAATATAAATCTAACTACTGCCTTGAATAATTTTTGATTTTCCATTTAACCAAGCGAAGAATTCATTGTTCAAATCTACGACAGCTACTAAGTTAGCTGATTTCAACTCAAGGGATTTGTTTCTATGAAATATTTTAACTTTCAAAATGGAGAGTGGGCGTTTTTATTCTAAATCAAGAGTGTTTTATTTGGTTTTAATTTGGCTGTGTCTAGTGTATGAGATTTCAGCCCAATATGGATTCCGAGGAGGGAAGCAGAGTTACGGGATTAATGTGGAAGCAAACGCCGTCGGGACAAATTTACAATATCAGCTTCCTCAGGCCAGAGTTAGGGCTGCTTCGCCAAATGATTGGCAAGTTGAGAATGACAATGCACAGATGGTGACTGCTGTGAACTCGCCGGTTGCTGCTAATGTTTATACGACGAATCCGAAATTTAATGTCTTGGGGCAGTGGCCAGGATACAGCGTCAAGTTCAACACACCTAAAGATGTTACAATTGGATCTAAAAGAAGCGAGTTACCTAAAGAGAAACCCGGAAAGCTGACTACTTTAAAGAAAAAGCAACGACCAGCTCCTCGAGAGGCTGTCACTAAACTAGTGCAAGATCCGTCGAAGTTGAAGTTGCGTGCAGAGAAACTATATGGATTAGAAAAGCAGATAAAAAAGAAGGCAGTGGTAAACGAAGCGACTAAGAAGCACAATGTTGCAGTGGAGAAGGTAGAGAAGCCAGAAAAGAAAGAAGTGTCAAATTTGAAAGATGTTTTACCAAAAATGAAGGAAGAATTAACCCACAAGGAGACGACGTCAAAGAAGGCAAATGTGCCTACAAAGAAGGCCACCAGTGGAGCCAAAATAGAGGGAACGACTAAGAAAGAGGAAATGAAAGCTGAAGACGAGAAGATGGAAATATCAAGTAGCTCGGGCAGCGGAGTATCCTCAGGAGATGATGAGGATAGCGATGCAAATATTAGAGACGAGATTGAAAAGGTGATCGCTGAAGTTTCAGGAGAATCCAGTGGTGATGATGAGATAAGCGCCTCAGGTGAGTCAAGTACAACCTCGGCAGTGGATAAAGTCGAGGTTATCGCTGGAGAGATTAGCAAAAAAGATTTGGTAGAAGAGGTTTCTGGAGAAGGAAGTAGCAAAGATGGCCTGCTGGAGTCGTCAGCTGATGTATCTGGTGAAACTCACAAAAACGAAAACACCAATAACGCAGTTTCTGGAGACAATGCAGAAGAGGAAACCTTACACTTTTTCTCGGGCTCTAAATTACTAAAGCAAGTTAGAGAATCGGAAAATGACGTCAGAGGAAGTGCAAAATCTGATGTCGCAAAGCCTGAAGAAACAACGAGAAATGACGCAGAAGGAAATGAGAAAACAGACAACGAAGTGAATGAAATTTCGTTGGCAAATATAATTGGTGCTATCAAGGAAATAAAACACTTGGACTTTAAAACTGAATCGGCAGGAAATACTCTCAAAGAAGTGGTCAACCATGCTAAAGATGTCGTAAAAGAGGCCAAGATGGTTTGGAGAGACGTAGCGGACGTAGTTCAGGGTGTAAGGACTCTACTACGTGGGAAAATCGGAAAGCAATCAAAAGCCAGAAGAGAGAGAGCTCAAGCTTTGAAGAAGTCATTGACCCTTCCAGATGACGTCTCAAGTTTGGAGCAGCGCGCGCTGAGAGCGCGTAAAACTGCGCAGGTTGCCGCAAAGCAGGCGCGTCTTGCCGCCGATAAAGCGCAGGCAGCGTCGCAGGTGGCGCGAAAATTTGCGGAAAAAGCTTTGCAAGTGGCGGATATCACTGAGACGTCGCCGTCTTCCAGAAGTGAAGTTGCAACGCAAAAACAGCAGAAAGATTCCAAGGGTAAAAGTAAAGACCTAGCAAAGCCTCGAAAGGCTGATAAGAAAATGGCAGTTCACTTCAAGGTACAGGACAAGAAAAAGGAGATTAGGGTTATTTTGAAGACATTCGATAAAACTAATAATCCCGATAAAGTAAAAGCTCTGACAAATGAGAAAGTAAGACCCAAGACTAGTGACAACCACGTTGGGGACGAGCATCTTCATAATGACAGGAAGACAAAGAACAAGGTACATCAAAGCACAACTGAACAAAAGATACAGGATTCAAAGATTATTGACGCTAAGTTGCAGGAAGAATCCGACAAGAAAATTCCAGCTGCAACGAAGGGAAGCAATGAAGAAAAAGTAGTTGAATTCGTCAAAATGAACAAGGACAAAGCACCAAAGACAGTAAAGGCACAAGATTCGAAAGTTATTGGCGTTAAGAGCAATGAAGAGACTTACAAGAACATTGCTGTCGTGAACAAAGGTAGCAGTGAAAATAAAGTATTAGGATTAAGCAACAGTCATGTGGCTTTACGAAAAGATGCGAAGTCCCAAGAACAGTTGAAGGCAGATGACGACAAGAACATTCGACCTGTGGATAACAAAGAAAGCAATGAGGACAAAACATTTGGGGTTGCGAAGAAAACCAAAGATCTTGTCGCAGAAAAGAAACCAGCAAATGTTCAAGATTTAAAGAGTAACCACAAAAAGGACGATACGGACAAAAAGTTCCTGTTGTTAAGAATAGCAACGCGGAAGAAACGAGATCTGAGAAGCTGAACAAGGATGTGGCAACACCAAAGGCTGTGAAAGCGCAAGACACAAAGCCTACTAATGTTCCAACCAAAGGAGCAGGCGACGAGACAATTGGTATAGCGAAGAAGGAAAGAAGTGACGGAAAAGTTGTCGCAGATGTAAAAAATGGTAAGGAGGTCAAATATATTGGTAAGCCCACTGGAGTTAAGAAATCTAGAAAAGTAAAGCTTGAGCATTCCGGTAGAGTGAACCACAAGGTCAAATTCCACACCAACATAAGCGACGACAAAGATGTTATCCCGCCAAAACCTGCTGAAGCCGAGGAAGTTGTAAAATACCAAGGAGAAGTTATGAAGGCCGCGGGAAAAGAGGAAAATCCCGTGGAGGTTGCGACACAAGCGGCGCAAATCGCGAGCACTGAGGCATCGTATGCTAACGAGATGGAAAAAATCGTCATCCAAAAGGTAAGATATTCTAAAGCTTGGTTCACATCTGGATGGGCAGGAAACGTTTACATCTTTTAATGTTCAGTTCACATTTGAGAAAAAGTCGCATATAGAGCGGTTTTCACATGACTGTCGTGAAAGCAATGTAATTCAACAACAAACCAATCAGAGAGCGAGGTAATTCGCAAATCTCTCCTTTTTGTGAGCGAAGCAATCACAAGTAATTGTGTAATTGTTTTCGGCTGCTACGTGATCAGATTGGCTGAAGCCGTTTCGCCAAAAGCTGTCGTTTTGCCGACGTTGCAAAACTTCCTTATTAGGAAATTCCCCCTTACCTTATTTGGAAGGTCTGTAAGTACTTTTCCTCATATCTTAGCGAAAAAAGCAGGGAAATTCACCAAAACTTGCAGATACTCGAGAAACATCGATCTCTCTTGTCGCCATTTTGTTTTGCCCCCCGCCGAGGGGCCTGAGACGCGTTTTGAACACCACAGGCAGCCCGCGCGGATTTGCCATAAAAACGACAGCACTTTCTTGATATTGGATCAAAGATCATGCCTTCGACCAATCATCACCCGAAGCAATCGCAATTACTGAGGAATTTGTAATTACTCAAGACAGTCTTTTAAAAACTGCTCTACAAGAAAATCCAATCCAATCCTTGGACGCAATCCTATAGCTAACGTCTAAAATTAATCGACATTTACTTCTTACCACCGTATGCATGATTGCTACGCGACCGCAAAATTCACTGTTGAGATTGGCGATTTTACGCAAGAAAATGTCAATATTTTTCATATTGTCAATGTCAATTTTCTTGAAACAGAAAGTTACAGCCGAATTCGATGTATCGCGATACTCCAATTCTAAGAATCTGTCACTCAAAAATAGGGGCGGGGCTATGCAAATTAACATGAACTAGAAGGACCTCAACGGAACCCCAGTGTGATTTGCATAGCCCCGCCCCCATTTTTGAGTGACAGCGCACAATTGCCCAAGCAAAAAACCGATTCTTGGAATTTGTTACATCGCGATACATAAAATTCGGCTGTAAACATTCGAGGCAAGGAAGCCAAAGGAATAGCTTAAAATCCTTTTGGTTGATTTGGCAATCAATATCGACCCACTGAAGTAGTAGATTCCAGCGTTTCGGTTTGATTGACAGCTAAAGATCGCCAATCACCCATCGCAACATTGAATTTTGAAATCGCGTAGCAATGCATACAGTGGTAGAGATAAAGTCATAGCTTCGCGCAGCGCATTTTCCAAACGTTGCACTAGGTAATCGAAAACAAAAGTCGACTGCACTAGGCGAAATAGAGCAAGAATCCGATTGGCTTAGATGGTTTGAGTGGCGGAGAACAGAAAAGCCAAATGAAACTACGTTTTGAAAATGCTCAGAGCGAATCAATAGTTTTGACTCAGTATGATGATTGGATGCTTGCTGTGCGCGCGGATCTTTATTGCGCACTAGCCTTTGTCAGCCGCCATTTTGACAGCATAGCAACATACCAAGTCGGAGAAAGCATCCATTTCCATCAGCTGATTTAGAGAATATAGAGCCACTTTCTCGCTTGAAGTTGGTATTCAAATCTGGAACTTTGCTTTTAGATGTTTATTAAGAGTTTTCTACACGTAATTCGTCTTCTAATATCAAACGAAGACAATAACAAAGGAGTGGCCGACATGGGCTCTTTAAGGACCAACAGAAGCTGAAGGAGAACTATATATGCTTCTATATAATATGCACGTTTATAAAATAGCACCTATGTTGTATTGTGAATGTGCGCATTCTGATTGGTTAAAAAGCGTGTTTGTAAGAGACCTGAGAAACACGATTGTCACGCAACGCTGTCGCGCGTGTGTACGTTATTTTCTAAAAGCAATAAAAATACTTTCTGCGTGCTCTCTGGTTTCTTACAAACACTCGGAGAATGTTGGTCGAACTGATAAAACTTGAAAGACGCTCGCCTTCGGCTCGTGTCTTTCAAGTTTTGATCAGTTCTCGCCCAACATCCCCCTCGTGTTTGTAAGAAACCAGAGAGCACGCAGAAAGTACTTTTATTGCTTAAATATAAATCATGTTGCTGCTTCTAATATTTTGTCCATGAGAAAGCAGGCCTGAATTTGACATGTCTTGACTGCATTGCTTCATATTTGCTCGTCCCACGACTTCCTTCACACCCGGGCTGATAAACATTTTTAACAGGGCTGATGAATTCGCGTCTCACTTCTCCTTTCATTTAGGTAAAGAAACTTCGAGAATTGCAGAGCAAAATGAAGCAACAAGAAGAAGACAAAAAGCTTGCATTAGCGGAAAGACGAACATCGAACACGCCGAAGATACAAACCGAGTAGTGGAAGTTTCACAGGCAAAGCCCGTACGACATCCATCGGGGAAAGGAGATTTAGAAGTAGAAGAATTTGCATCAGGTAGCGGTAAAGGCGAAAGTGAATTTCAAGGATTCGATCTCACCGGCGAGGAATCTGGTTCAGCTATTACAGGTGAATACGACGTCGCCGTAGAACTAGACCCAGAGAAACTTGAAGCAGCGAAAAACAGCAATGGCCAAATCCAAGCAGATGCGATTAAGATAGAAGATTTTGCTAGAAGAGGTATAAGTGAGAATAGTAAGCTTACGCCCAGCGCCATGAGGGATATTCTGACGGCAATTAAGCGAGTGCAGGGACTATTAGGGTTTACAATTGAGAAGAAAATGAATAGCAAGTCCAAGAGAGTTTCAAAGTAGATAGAATTCAATGACATTTAGTGAATAGATGACTTTAAAATGTAGCGCCCATGTGTGTGCGCTATTTGGATGCAAAAAACGCGCACATGCCTGTAAGTCTGAACTAGAGTGCAGTCTCATTCGCAGCCGCTATATAGGAAGACTACAAAAGTCACCGGGTGAATAGTTCTGGACGAGACTCACGTGGGGAATATGGACAAATCAATACAAAGCTCTTTCATTTTTCTCCAACTATTGTCAGCCAATAAGAGTCTAAATGATCTCGCCTCAATAGTTCCGCCTATTCAAGACTTGCTAGAAAGAAATCGAAACGAATTCCAATAATGACCAGCAAGCTGTTAGAATATGGATATGATATCTTCACCTTGGTAAATAATGTTTAGCGATTTAAATACATGAAATACAAAGTTTATCAGGAAGTCAACCTTGCAGAACACGTCACCCCGTGCCGTTGATCACACAGGGAACTTCTGCAGAAACCCATCCATGGGAAATGCTGAATTCCCCATGGTAGAAGAATGGGAAGTGTTCGGATTTCCCATGGCTATCCACGTGAATTCCGAACATTGTGCGTGTGCCTTGGGAAATTCAGTTTTGCCAATTGACGGGTTTTTCAGATATTCCCTGCGTCAGACGCGAAGGTAGGAAGTACCAACGTACTCTACCATAGCGGATGAGAATCAGGCTACTCTCCACAGGGTACCCGACTACCCTTGCTTAGGCCATGATAAGCGTGACGTTGATCAGACGCGAAGATAGGAAGTGCTAACGTACTCTACCGTAGCGGATGAGAATCTGGGTACACTCCACAGGGTACCCGACTACCCTTGCTTAGGCCATGATAAGCGTGACGTTAATCAGACGCGAAGATAGGAAGTGCTAACGTACTCTACCGTAGCGGATGAGAGGATCTCAATGCCACTGGAAACGTGGAAACTCGAATCGAATAATTCTTCTCGATGTAATATAAGGGCCAGTGATTTTAAGAATTAATTAGTAAAATAATAGTGATCGTAAAATTGTAAAATAATACAATACAGTGTAATAAATTTTATATGAAATATGGAAAATAAAATGTGATGAATCTTTGACCTATAATACCTTATAACAGCGGATTTCAGATAACGGATTTCGGATTTTCAGATTCAGAGTACTTTGTAATTACTTTGTAATCACTCCAATAGATTTTATTCAGAATTGGTTTAATCACTTTGCGATTGGTTTCACTACATTCATGAAATCCGCTTTTTAGAAACAGGCACGAAAGGGTGCATGAGGACTACTCCCACTTTTAAGACAAACAGAACTTTTAGGAGCGGCGTATCATTGACACGACTTAGTATAAGAAGGCTGACGATTACATGGCTGTGACAGCTCTTATCCTGGTACTGGTGGAACGGATTCAGTTTGGTGACGTTTGATATATTGAGGCTCTTTATCAGCCGCGGTGGACTTTGGAGTCAGCGAGGGGAGGGGTCCATAAGGGGAGAGGTCAAAACACTTGTACTCGAATGGTGCCCAATTTTTTCAGGGGAGGTGGTGGGTACCGGCATCTACCTCCTTAGGTACCCAATACCCCTTTTTCAGACCTCATTTTCTCAGAGCATGATCTAGGGGTACCTGATTTTATTGCACATATAGACTCTCCTCTTGCTGCGAGGAAAGCGTTTGGAGCATTCACCTTTTTAATATCTATTTTATTTAAGAAAATTCAGCTCTGAGAGGTGGGTGGCTCCGGCAACCTACCCCACCCCCCTCAAATTGGGCATCAAGGAAGTACGGATGTTTTGACCTCTCCCCTAACATGGCTGGAAAATGAGAGCCCAGACTCCACAATAGATTTGTAGACTTCATCAATGGAGGGAATGTTCCCATTGGTCGGTGCTAGTTTGCTAAAACGCGGTACCGTGTTGTGAAGCTACTGTTTCATGAACCTTCAAATTCCGCAACCTTCTTGACTGCCAGCTGTTTTTTTGTAAGCAAACAACAAACGAACAGGATATGGACTGATCTAGCACCAAACCCCTATATGTGATGAACACTAAACTTCTCTCAACAATATCAATGCATTGCCAAGCAAATCAGTGATGAGAATGGAAACATTTATCAACATAGAACAGATTAACTAATCTAGCAGTACACCCCTAGAAGGGATCAACATAAAACTCCTCCCAACAGAATATCAATACAATGTCAAGCAATTCGGTAATTACAAGAGAAAATTATCATTTTCTCTTGGTAATCACTGATAAAATCCTAGTTCACTGAGCCACAAGACGTCATGAAAATTCTTACACGGAAACAAACAAAAAAACTCGGACTTATTACAAAGCGAATTTCACATGACCAAAGGCCAAATACACCTTGCCAATATGATAAACGAGGAACATTACAAAGTGGTTTCCCCGGCCCGTCAGCCAATCACAAGCCAAGACTATCACCACTCGAACACGCGGGAAGTTTCTTTGTACGCCAAAGCAAGTAACTCATCCGGGTTATTTCCCTGATTATTTTTCCTTTTTCCGGTGATATCGCTGAATCCGCTGAAGGGATTTTGAGACATGCAATGCCAGTCACGTATTTGAAAAAGCCAAATTCATACAATCTTTATATTTCCTTTACCCATTGAAAGGAATCTAAATTATCCAAAAGAAGGAGAATAATTTATTCAGCTTCATGTTCTGCTACTATAAAGCCTGAGGGAACTGTGAGGCCAACTTCCATAATGAAGTAAAGCATAGTTTACACGAGCATGATTTTTCCTTGTCAATTTTTCCTTGAAAAGGAAACTTGACTTTGTAGACGAGAACAAACATTTGCCGGAAGTGATCAGTGATCTGCTTTCTAGCGCCAACGATGATTAGGTCAGCAGACATAAAAACACAAACAAGGAAAAATTGTCAAGGAAAAAATTGCTCGTGAAGGCGTTGGCCGTCATCTTGATCGCAGTAGCAGTCGTGAGTGCATATAAGGATTGAAAACTAATGATAAAGATAACGTCCTGAAAAAAAGTCAACACGAGGGAAAGTTTTTGTATGTGACAAGTTTTATTTGTCAAATAAAATTAGTCATTCTAGCTTTTCAACAAGGATACTTGTCAAGGAAAAATTGTCAAATTTGTATCGTCTAGCACTGCAAATAAAAATTGTCAAGGAAAAATATTGCTCTTGTAGACGGTGTTTACATAAAGGTCATTTATTGTATCACAAATTGCTCAACTGGGTGTGACAAACTTCCGGTAGCTGAAGCAGCAATAGAAATAGAAACAGGAACTTTGTTTTCGTGGGCGTTGGATGACTTAGTTTATTCCTTCTGACTGATAAAAATGTTATATAAGCTATGAAGACGTGACTTTGTAGCAATCGCATCTCGGGATACCAGGGGGAGAAAAGAAAGAAAAATCGATCAGAAATTCGTAAAATGTCTGAAGCTGGTGATAACTACACACCTTTCTTCAAATGGTTAGGTAAGGGACCGGTCATTATTTATCGCCTGGGGGGGGGGGGGGGGGGGGCAGAGGATTTTGGGGGGATCACTTCATTTTGGGGCGAGCGAAAGGGGGGATCTCTCAAAACCTGAAGCCCTGAAAGGGGGGATCACAAGAAATTTTCTAAGTAGTTATGGCCTGCCTTCGCATAAAGAATATCATTTAATGTAGTCTTTCACGACTCGCGCAACGAAAACACTACTTGGCACCGTTCACAAGAAAATTAAGTGTATATTCATGGCGAGGAAAAACAAACTCTACCAAAAATGCCCTGCAGTGATTAGGCCTGGTGGTCAGTCACTATGTTTGAAAGAAGAGTAAGCGTGAGTTCGACGTTACAGGCATAGGCTGCGTACACACTTGGTGCCCGGGCACAGTGCCCGAGCACGGGCACTAATGTGAACAGTCCAGTTTTTCGAGTGCCCAAACCAAAATTCGGGCATAGTACTGGTGCCCGAGTACAAGGTCCAGACCTTGTACTCGGGCACTGCTAGTGCCCGGGCACTAAGTGTGTACGCAGCCATAGAGTCCATAGAGAATTCGTCATTTAGGCCGCGCTTCACGCAAATGAATAATAATAATTTCGTCATTTCGGAATGAATAATAAAACCTAGAGGATTTGTTTACTATACATAAAATGAAGTAATGTTCATCTACACTTTCTCTGAGGCTTGATGAAAAGCGTTTATCAAAATTCGGGCGCGCTTCGATCTTTTTGGTTTTGCTGTTCCGCCAATCAAAATCTTACGAGCGAATTCTTGATATTTTCGCCTAGTGTAGTCGCTGGCTATCCGTCGCGACGTTTTCTGCTAAGGTCCAGTCCAAAAGACTTGTGAATAGCCTTTTCTTTGACTTTTGCTAGATATTCATAGGTTTCATATACTTCATTTGCAATTTGCTTCTAGGCATGGTGAAACAAGGCAAGAGTTTAATTGGTTCAGGCAGTTTGATTGGCGGGACAACAAAGTCAAAATTCAAAACATAATAATTTGATGTTTTTGAAAGGGCTCTGAAAAGAGTGGGTCTGATGCAAAAGGAAGCGGTCAAAACATTTGCACTCGGCGAACGGGACCCGATTTTATCGCGGGAGGTGGTAGGTCCCGGGCTGTACCTACCCACCCGTTTTTTCAATGCCCATTTTCTCCATGCTCAAGTAAGGCATTTGGATGTTATTGAATGGATGTGTTGCTCTCGCTATGAAGAAGAGCTGCGCTAATCTTTTGTATTCATTTATTATTTTACGAGATATTCGCAGTTAAAAATGGCCATTTTTTCTTAAAAAGAAGGTTGGCTGTGGCACATACCACCCTACCCGGTCCCATTCGAGTACAGATGTTTTGACCACTTCTCTAACTCGTACAATCTTGTTCTTTTCCAAACCCTAGGCAAAACCAGTGGAAAGGTGTTCAACACGTATCAGACCTGGGAACAAATGCCCTCAATCGTGAAGCATCTTTATGAACAAGAAGCACATAATCACCTCGGAGATATGGGTACGTAAAATATCCGGAATTGTGTTCAATATCTTTGAGGCAGAGATTAACCACGTACATCTCGAAAGAAAAACGGACCTTTCTAAACCCCTTACTGCGGTTTTCGTAATTCTGCGAACTCTCGCTATTGATTTCCAACCGTCAAATCGCCCTCTGGCTTCAGTCAGTCCAACTGCCGAGTCTTTTCGTCGATAATCCTTGCGGCTTTTTGATTGGCCAGCGCCTATGCAGTGCTAAAATGGCTTCCTGTCACGCCAGCAATGGTTACGTACTGGCCAATCAAACAGCACAAAGAGTAACGTCGAAAACTGACTATGGAGTTTGATAGACGGAAGTCAGAAGGCGGTTTGACGGTTGGAAATCAAAAGCGAGAGTTAGCAGAATTACCTTAATCAAGAACAAGAAAACAAGGCCTTGAAATAGAAGACCGAGTCAGGTGCGTATGTCTCATGTTGGTTTTGTCTTGACAGACACCATGTGGTCTGGTGCTGCAAAGGGATTGATAGACGGAACCAAGGAGTACGCCAAAGCGCACCCCCTTGAAGCTGCCAAGATGGGTGTGGACCTCGCTAAGGCTTCTGGTGTTACAAAGGAACAAGGACAAACATTTGCAGAAGGCTTCCTAGAGACAGTTGACCCAAATCTGATTAAATCAAATCTGATGAAGTCAGATTAAAATGGACTGACCTATTAGTAAACAGCAGTGTTACAGAGGCGGCTGTTTCAACAAAACGTTGTAAATAAAACCAGTGATCTACATAAACAATCATCAATATCGTTCTCGTTGAAATGTGTCGTTTTCTAAGATTTTATTATATGGAAGTTTCAATGCACCATATTTAGAATTCCAGATGTTCTCCTTGCTTATTTTCTTAACCTAAACAACGTTCTAAGCTAGCCGCACACGGATTGATGGTCCCGTCACATACATTTGTGGACTTAGACCCCGTTCACACTAGACCGGTACAAAACCGGACCGGTACAATTCTGGTACGGTATTTTTAATACCGTCGCGCGTTCACGCGGGACCTGCGGTACCGGACCGATTTTGGCACGGCTAGGCCGTGTGAACACTGTTGCAAAACGTGCCAGAATTGTAACGGTACCGTATGAACAGGCGGTACCGTGTAGAAGCCCTAAATGTAATAAGTGGCCCTAAGTGTAATAAAGGCCCCAAGGGTAATACAAATTGGCCCTAAGTGTAATAATGGCAATGACCATCCATCGAGAGCGAAAACATATTATTATTTTGAAAAGAACTTGCTCAAACCTACCCAAAGGTGATGGAATAGCATGATCACTTAAAATAACCGAAAATAACTGAAAGCGGCCTTTCTTTTTCTGGCAGGGTACCGATTTTTGTAAGTTCTCTAGAACAGTATAATTAAAGTTGCAGATTTAATGTCAGCTTCTCAAAGAGTAGAGCACACACCTAGCCTCAATACATGAGTACTCCGAAGCCGATACTTAATATTACAAAGCCCACGGCGGTTTGCTTCATATTAGACCCCATCTACGTGCGGTAGAGATACCCGTCCTTGTTGGAATAAATCAACAGTGATACCTCTAGCCGCCACCCTCTATTGAGCAGCCACTTATTACCATCCCAAAATACCGTATTTGTCACTAAAGTACTGCATACACATCTATACAGCGGCCAACCTCTCTAAAGCGGCCACTTGGCTCGGTTCCGAGGGTGGCAGCGATAGAAGTACCACTGTATTTCGAATGAGCGCCGGGAGCCCCATGGCTGAATCCATGCTTGAAAAAGAAAAAAAGAAAAAACACTGTTGAAACTGCGTGCGTCCAAATTTTGGGGATTTCGATAGTCACAATTTGAAACAAATTAATAACGCCAATTTACTCATGGTTCTTTCCAAAATAATTATATGTTTTCGCTCTCGATGGATGGTCATTGCCATTATTACACTTAGGGGCCACTTTGTATTACATTTGGGGCGTTTATTACACTTAGGGCCTTTATTACATTTAAGGCCAATTTTTATTACACTTGGGGCCTTTATTACACTTAGGGCCACTTATTACATTTAGGGCTTCTACATACCGTACCAGAATTGTACCGGTCCGATTTTGTACCGGTTACGTGTGAACGGGGTCTTAGATTCAACAGGTTATGTAAAAAAACATCAAAATGGATGTTGTGCAGCCAAAATACTAGTCTAGGTTTGTCAAATAGCCAACTACAAAGCGATTATGATTGTAGGCTTCATGAACCTATTACAGAGCGAATGGAAACGGATTGCAACAATGAGTTTTTGAAATCTTTTGGGAGACAGTTTTCATAGTTTGAAGTTACATCTAAATTTGTACGAAAACCGGATTTCTTGCAGATAAAACTTGCCTACATTGCTTATTAGGCTAATACTAGACTTAGTTATACAATGCTTTCAAGTGGCATACTGCAGAATATCCCACGCGTCACTTGAGTTTCTGGCACACGCTCGAGCGTTCAGACGAGTGTGTATGCTTAGAAAATACGACAAGTGGGATATTATACACTTAATGACTGCTTCCGATGTTTCCGAGGGAAACAGCGAGTTTTGTTTTCCCGAGAATCTCGATGTTTCCCGAGACGAAGTAGAGGGAAACATCGAGATTCGAGGGAAAGCAAAACTCGCTGTTTCCCGAGGGTGTAGTCATTAAGTGTTTTATTATATAGCAAAAAGAAAATACGGTAAAAATCATAAAAAATCATCGGCCGAAATTTCTCGCTCTAGCGATGTCGCCCGCGCGGGCAACAATTTTTTAATTGTAGCCCGCGCGGGCTACATTGGATTTGTAGCCCGCCACGTACATACATACATTAAGTACACACATACATACATCAAGTTTTATTTACCCACGCTAGCCACAAAACAAAATCACAAGTTTACAAAAAGTGGATTTGCTGATTTCCGTGTGGGGCGTGCCAGCCAGATAGAGAGGTCTGTAAAAAATTATGATCTAAAAAATATGAGTATACGTGTGTAAACAACAGTAAAAACAGTAATACTAATGATGTGTTATAATGATGTGTTAGCTCAGCGTTTCCCTGACGTGAGGGAGGCCAAAGTCTCTCGCCGAAATGCTGGTAGTGTTTTTGCGATTTTGGCCTCCCTCGGGAGGCTATTCCAAAGCATGGCGCCACTGTAACTTAAGAGCGCACTTGAGAAAATTAGTTTTCGGCTTTGGAAGTGCTAGGTCAGTCTCAATATTTCTCAAATTGTAGATTTTACCGCATTCACTGTTTTTTATAAAATTCTTTTTAAGATAAGGCGCCGAAAGGTCGTTAAGGGCCTTATATACAAGAATAGATTTGATGCACTTTTGCCTGATTTCAAGTGTTGGCCAATTTAATTCTTTAAGGATAGATGAAGATCGAATTTCATAGCTTGCACCTGATATTACTCGAGCCGCACGGGACTGAAACCTCTGTAGTTTGTCTCTCAGGACTTTACCACAGGTGTCCCATACGGGCGAGCAATAGTCAAAGTACGGTTGGACCAACGCTTTATATAATGTTTCTAGTGAGTCGGCGGGGATAAATGGTTTTAGACGCCGGATAGCACCAATCCCAGCACTAGCATTTTTACAAACATAATCAATATGATTTTCCCAGGTAAGCCTATGGTCAATTTCAACTCCTAGGCACTTTTGGGATTTAACATGGGGTACTTCCTCATTATTAATGCGGACCGGTAATAACCCATTGGTCTTATTATTGATATTGTAGGAAGAACCAATAAACATACATTTTGTTTTCGAGGGGTGGAATTGCAGTTTATTAGCCAGAAGCCAATCCTGAATGTTTTGGAGATCCAAATTAAGGTCATGAATTAATTTAATGGAATCATCTGAGGATGTATAAATTTGGGTGTCGTCAGCATACAGACAGGGGACAGTGCACTGGAGGCAATTTGGGAGATCATTGATATATAGCAGGAAGAGCAGTGGCCCAAGTGACCATGATAGAACCAATGAGAGCGCGCACTTTGATCGAATAAACACGAGCTATATAATAATCCGCAGTATGCCACGAGAAATCATCGTATAACTATTTTATACCACGCTACAGGAAATGAAGTAACGTTTCACGTAAACGCAGTGCACGATGGGAAGGTTGAGTGGAATACCGCCGAATATACAACGCCATTCCTGCATTGTGATTGGGTGTATTTTCTGTGGCATGGTATAAGAAGTGATATAAGTGATCTTGGGATGATTACATACACATTTAGAGCTGTATTAAAAAAAATATATTTAAATATTAACCGTGACACAGCCGGCTTAACTCCACGATAAATTTCACTCGTCTTTAGCCAATCACCGCGCGCGTAAGAATTGAGCTGAGGGATTCAACTGAAAACACCATCCCCATGCAAGTTGAGCTTGAAATGACGAGAAATGACGGCCAATGCTACACTCCCAAAAGAGCCCTAAAAGCCTCTGTTAAGGTTACAGGATACATTCGCTGGATGTGCGTTTTCAAAACCTTGTCGCGGCGCAAATATTCATCGCATCGCCATAACCAATACATCATTTTAAAGATAAAATGTGAAATTTATCTGCTGTTAAGCTTTTGTAGCAGTTTCATGAAAATTATTTACGGCGCACAGCAAAAACCGCGTTTTCGACCGCCCCTGATAAACGCTTTGATAGGCCGCGGCAGTTTACAGGCTTGGCAAATCTGACTGCGCAATATCAATCACCACATTGTTGTCTCTAAAAGTGTGTCGGGCGTTTTCAATTGAAGGCTTTGTTTAGGAATGATCGAACGATCAAGTTGATCTTGTGTTTAATAGTTAACTGGGACCCTATCGTGATAAATAATTTTTGAAATACTGCGAAATTCACAAAAGCCCGACACACTTTTGCTCCCCAACCATTTATCTATCTCATGGCAAAAATTTCAAAGCATTCCGTTTAAAACCTGTTGGTCTATCAAAGCATTTATGCACTAGATTTAGCGAAATCTTAAAGGCGAGTTTTGGGCTTCTAAAGTTGTGTAAACATAAGAGGGATTAGTGACGAATTTGTCATCACGCACTTCACTTTCAGCCAATCACGGCAGGCATCCCCGGTGTGCCAGCAAGGACATACTTTTTCGCGCGGAATAGATAATGAGGCTTCTTTCCGGTCTCTTGTATTAAATTGTCCAAGCGAACATTTATTATCGTCTTCGAATTCGAAATCAAACAGTATGGTTGAGCCGCGTCCAAAACCGAGTTCTAAGAAGTGCCCATGCTTTGAAAAGGGAAAAGCGAAACCAAAGCAAAGGCGCGCGCCGAGAAAACGACAAAGACAAATCGCTTTGGCTTTCAGACGATTCTTTATCTCCATCGAACTTGATGCAATTGGTGGATCTTCTGTCCGCTGTTCTTCGTCAGCATTCCTTGGATTGGGTTGATCGAACATGAGCCTTTGTCAGACAGAGCGAGTTGTGATTTCATGTTCTCCTGAAAGCTTAAAGATTTGTTTTTTTTTTTGGCTCCTTTCGCACGCTTTGAGACCCAAGGTCTGCGGTTAAGCTTTTTTCGCTTCCCCATGATTGGGAATAGAGAATTTTCAGAAAAATCGCTTCTACACGACACTTATACACTAAACCAGAGAACAACAATGTGTGACAAAATATGGCGGACCATAACAGTCACCTAAATGTCCCGTATGTTACGCGAAAATGCTAATGATGTGTGCTGAACCGAGACATCACAATAGGATTAAAGGATTATCTCGCCTGTATTGAAAGACATATTTCTCGGGCATTTCTAGTTTTCTATACATTTCTCACGCTGCTTTTAAGATTTCAAGAATTTTTTTTCGAGAGAGTAAAGATCAGGCCTTGATGAGGAAGAACTGTGATTTTCGAAAATTTCGCAAATAGAAGGCCGCGAATGTATCCTGTAACCTTAAGCTAGTGTGAATAATTTACAGATGCACCCCACCAGATGCACCCCCTCCCCCCGCTTTTTGAAGAATTTATCACCTCACACCCCTTTGGCTATAGACTAAGTACACTAGCACCCCTTTGGTGCTCGAATATATGATTTCCCACTCCTTTTTACTGTAAATATCCTCTACCCCTTTTCTATGGAATATATTATGTCACACCCTTTTTCATGGCATTCCACCCCTTGACGATTACTCAAAACATCATGACGCCATTGTTTGGACCAACTATTGTTGGTTGTCATGGTGACCCCTCGACCAATCAGAAGCTGCTCTTTAGAAACAGGCACGAAAGGCGTGCATGATGGCTACTCCCACCTGACAAACATAAATTTTAGGAGCGGCATATCTTGGACACGACTTTGTATAAGGAAGACTGATGATTGCATGGCTGTGATGGCTCTAATCAGCTGGTAATGGTATAAGAACGGATTCAGATTTTCGTGACGTTTGACTGAAGCTCTTTTTCCAGACAGGAGGATTTTGGAGTACCTGGGGGGGGGGGGGGGGGGACACCTGGCACGACATGGCTGAAAAATGAGCGGGAATCCACAATAGATTTTGTAGACTTCAATCGAGGGAATTTTTTTTTAAATTTCCCATTAATCCGTTTGCTAAAACTCGGTACCGTAATGTGAAGCTACTGTTTCATTAAACTTCTAGTCCGGTATTTAGCGTTTAACCTGGAAAAAATTGCAAATGGGATTTTTATACAGCAAATTCTCAGGAACATATTTGAGAAATACGTGTCCAAATTTTGTGAAAATCCGTTCTGGGGAAGTTGGTTAAATTTGGGGTTTTCCGTCTGCATGAAGGAAATCCCGTTGTTAGTCGGTGGCACTTGTGACAATGAAAGCGAACAATTCAAAGGGAGGGCTATAGACTGTAGAGCCGTAACGCGGAATGATATTGAACGAGATATCGAGCAATTTCTTTTTACTGCATAATGTGATTTCATGATGTTAATTTTGTGTTTGTTTGTTTATAACCAATTCTGCAAAATAATAACTAAATCATCCTGAGTTTTGACAAATCCCATATGATCCTTGTAGTCCGGTCAAATATCCCGAAAAAAAACCGAACCTGGAAAAAATTGCAACATGGGAAATTTTTGGTACTAATTGTCCAAAACATATGCAGGAATAACATATCCAAAATTTCGTAGAAATCCGGCCGTGGGAAGTTGGTTAAATTTTTGGTTTTACCGGCTTGGGCACGTATTTCTCACATATGTTCCAGAGAATTTGCTGTATAAAAATCCCATTTTGCAATTTTTTCCATGTTAAACGCTAAATTGATCGGACTATTGTATTTTCCGCGTGGTGATACACTAAAGTTCGAATATTATACGCTAAAAGAAATAAAAGAAGTCAACTGATCACAGCCGTAACTCATTGCTCAGAAATTATTTGTTTAACCGAAAAACCTTATTAAATCTTCCCCAGTTTCGTCTGTACAGTCTATAAACATTCTCCCAGTTTCTGTGTCTTCAGTGTCGCCAAAAAACAAAAGGCGCCCTTGACATCGCCCGGTAAAACCACGGTCAGATTTCTACGAAATTTGGATATGTTATTCTAGTCCGGTCAATTTAGCGTTTAACATGGAAAAAATTGCAACATGGGATTTTTATACAGCAAATTCTCTGGAACATATGTGAGAAATACGTGCCCAAATTTTGTGAAAATCCGTTCGGGGGAAGTTGGTTAAATTTGGGGTTTTCCGTCTGCACGAAGGAAAGCCCGTTGTTTTCGGTGGCACTTAGACAATGAAAGCGAACAATTCGAATGGAGGGCTATGGACTGTAGGGCCGTAACTCGGTGTGATGAACGATATATCGAGCTATTTCTTTCTACTGCATAATGTGATTGCATAGATGTGAATTTTGTGTTTGTTTATAACCAATTCTGCAAAATAATAACTAAATAATCCTGCGTTTTGACAAATCCCATATGATCCTTGTATTTCCCGCGTGGTGATACACTAAAGTTCGAATATTATACGCTAAAAGAAATAAAAGAAATAAATTGTTCATAGCCGTAACTCATCGCTCAGAAATTATTTGTTTCAATCGAAAAACCTTGTTAAATCTTCCCCGGTTTCATCTGTACAGTCTATAAACATTCTCCCAGTTTCTGTGTTTTCAGTGTCGAAGTGCCGCCGAAAACAAAAGGCGCCCTTGACGTCGCCGGTAAAACCAAAAATTTAACCAACTTCCCCCAGCCGGATTTCTACAAAATTTGGATATGTTATTCCTACATATGTTTTTAACAATTAGAACAAAAAATTTTCCATGTTGCAATTTTTTCCAGGTTCGGGGTTTTTTCGGGCTAATTTGACCGGACTATTCCTGCATACGTTTTTGACAATTAGTACCAGACATTTCCCATGTTGCAATTTTTCCCAGGTTCGGGTTTTTTTCGGGCTATTTTGACTACCGGACTATTCTTACTGCCAGTTTTTTGCAAGCAAACAACAAACGAACAGGATATGGACTGATCTAGCACCAAACCCTTATATGTGATCAACACGAAACTTCTCCCAACAATATCAATGCACTGCCAAGCAAATCAGTGATGAGAATGGAAACATTTATCAACATAGAACAGATGAACTGATCTATTATGTAATCAGGAAAAATACCTTTCACAGAGACACGCGACCGCATGAAAATTCTTACACGGAAGCAAAAAAACTCGGACTTTTTACAGAGCGAATTAATTTCACGACAATGACCAAATACACCTTGCCAATATTATAAACGAGAAAATTACAAAGGTGTTTTCCCTTCCGGTCAGCCAATCACAAGCCAAGAAGTCCACTCGCCACTGAACACGCGGAAGTTTCTTTGTACGCCAAAGCAAGTAACTCATCCGGGTTATTTCCCTGATTATTTTTCCGGCTTTTTCCGGGGATATCGCCGAAGCCGATGAAGGGATTTTGAGACATGCAACGCCAGTCACGTATTTGAAAAAGCCAAATTCATACAATCTTTATATTTCCTTTACCCATTGAAAGGAACCCCAAAAGAAGGAGAACTTCCATAATGAAGTAAAGCATAGTTTACACGAGCAATATTTCCTTGACAATGTTTCCTTGTCAATTTTTCCTTGCCAAGGAAACTTGACTTTGTAGACGAGAACAAACATTTGCCGGAAGTGATCAGTGATCTGCTTTCAAGCGCCAACGATGATTAGGTCAGCAGACATAAAAACACAAACAAGGAAAAACTGTCAAGGAAAAAATTGCTCGTGAAGGCGTTGGCCGTCATCTTGATCGCAGTAGCAGTCGTGAGTGCATATAAGGATTGAAAACTAATGATAAAGATAACGTCATGAAAAAATGTCAACACGAGGGAAAGTTTTTGTATGTGACAAGTTTTATTTGTCAAATAAAATTAGTCATTCTAGCTTTTCAACAAGGATACTTGTTAAGGAAAAATTGTCAAATTTGTATCGTCTAGCACTGCAAATAAAAATTGTCAAGGAAAAATTGCTCTTGTAGACGGTGTTTACATAAAGGTCATTTATTGTATCAAAAATTGCTCAGCTGGGTGTGACAAACTTCCGGTAGCTGAAGCAGCAATAGAAATAGAAACAGGAACTTTGTTTTCGTGGGCGTTGGATGACTTAGCTTGTTCCTTGTGATGAAAATGTTATATAAGTTATAAAGACGTGACATTCTAGCAATCGCAGCACACGATACAAAGGTCAGGAGAAAGAAAAATCGAACAGAAATTTGTAAAATGTCTGAATCTGGTGCTAACTACACACCTTTCTTCAAATGGTTAGGTAAGCTGATAAGCGAGTATCAACAAGGAAAATGATTTGCTCCGAAAATACATTCAATATGAAATAACTCTGTTAGTTAATTTCACGAAATTTTATGACATGATGCGAAGGGTGCCCTACCAAGATAATCTTACCGTTATGTAGGGCACTAAATCAGTTTAGTATAATTACTCAAGCGATGATTGGTCGAGACGTTCGGAATATTTTGCTTTATTCACCTATATAATATATATATTCCCCTGTATGTGAATATAACATGGAAAGCATTGGGGATCGCGCGCGCACTTTATTGCGAGAAACTTAATCCACTCTTGCCTAAACCCAATTTTTTTGTCAAAAAATCTTGAAAGTCGCTTGAGATTATACTAAAACAATTAGTAGCCTCAGGCTCCGTAAATATCGGCAAATAGTCACTATGCTTCGTCTCTATGACTATTCGCCGATATAGGCATAAATACAAGATGAAAAAACGGTGGTGAAACAAGGCAAGAGTTTAATTGGTTCAGACAGTTTGATTGGCGGGACAGCAAAGTCAAAACCTCCAAAAATAATAACTTGATGTTTTGAAAGGGTTGGGTCGCAATGCAACGGTTTTAGCTGTAACTTGTACAATGTTGTTCTCTTTTCAAACCCTAGGCAGAACCAGTGGAAAGGTGTTTAACACGTACCAGGCTTGGGATCAAATGCACCCAGTAGTGAAGCAAATTTATGAAGAAGGAGCGGATCTTCACCTCGGAAATGTGGGTACGTAAAAAAACCGGAATTGTGTTCAATACATTTTTTGAGCCAGAGAACCACGTAAAACCCTTAATGCTGTTAATGTGGTTTTCGTAATTCTGCGAACTCTCGCTATTGATTTCCAACCGTCAAACCGCCCTCTGGCTTCAGTCAGCCCAACTCCCGAGTCTTTTCGTCGTTAATCCTTGCGGCTTTTTGATTGGCCAGCGCCTCAAGCAGTGCTTAAATGGCTTCCTGTCACGCCAGCCAATGGTTATGTACTTGTCAATCAAAAATGCACAAAGAGTAACGACGAAAAGACTCGGGATTGACGGAAGTCAAGAGACGGTTTGACGGTTGGAAATCAAAAGCGGAGAGTTTGCAGAATTACGAAAACTTTCTATACAGCCCCGCTCTCCCTGTGTTCTCTCTTTGCTTCTAGTCTCGTATGTACCCAGACGCGTTCCGTTTTTTTTAGGGCGCGCAAAGATTTGTGGGATAGTTTTAGCAGGGCGCGCAGGGAGTTATGGGATACTTTTAACAAGTTGCGCAGAGAGTAAGAGCAGATTTCGTATGACTGTGAAAAGTACCGTGACACGGCGCGGTACTGTCGCGGTGGCGGTACCGAACCTGACTTGCTGCATTGCTGTTTTCTGCTGTAGATACCGAACGAAATCGTGTAGTCGCGGTACGGTCACGGACGCGGCGCGGTACAACTCTTTCGCGGTACTTTTTCACAGTCATTCGAAATCTGCTCTAAGACATAGTTCATTGCGCGCCGTGTAATGCCTGGTGCACACTAGCGACATAACGACATGAGCGCGCGCTCTCTTATGCGCTCTTATGTACAAAAGTGTGAACATCCGACATAACATCGTCATAACGACATAGACATAACGAAATAAGAGAAAAATCGTGTTTTTTCTCATAAATGTCGTTATGTTCTGGTCATTATGCGCTTATGTCGCCAGTGTGTACCAGGCATAACAGTCATTCCCAGTCCCTACGCCTCCAAAATAATTTTCATGAGAAATCACCGCAAAAAACATAACGTTTGGGTACGAGACTGCCTTGCTCCGATAAAACGCTAACGCTCGAAACGTCAGCAAAACACCATTTCTCCACGGCGTTTAACATACGGTAAATCTTAACATTTGGTTGTTGTTGTCCAAATAAACTATTAGTATATTAAAGAAACGACCAGAAAAAAAAGATAAAAAAACACCCAAGCACACAACTAAGACCCCGTCCACACTACACCGTTTTCAAACGAAAAAGATCGAAATGCGCATGCGTTGAGCTTGTTTGAGCATGCCCACTGAATGCATAAGAGCGTTTTCGTACGGATACGCGTTGTAATGTGGACGGGAAGTGTGGACGGAAATCTTTTTTAAAACGGAGTAAATGGTATCCGTTTTCGTTTAAAAACGACGTAGTGTGGACGGGGTCTAAAAGCAAGGAAGGAAGAAAGAAAGAGAACTAAAGTGTGTGCGGGAGAGTGAGAGAGAAAGTGGGGAGAGTGAGAGAGAAAACAAAAATCAAGAACAAGAAAACGCGGACCGAGTCAGGTGCGCATGTCTCATGTTGGTTTTGTCTTGACAGACTCCATGTGGTCTGGTGCTGCAAAGGGATTGATAGAGGGAACCAAGGAGTACGCCAAAGAGCACCCCCTTGAAGCTGCCAAGATGGGTGTGGACCTCGCTAAGGCTTCTGGTGTTACAAAGGAACAAGGACAAACATTTGCAGAAGGCTTCCTGGAGACAGTTGACCCAAATCTGATTAAATCAAGTCTGATGAAGTCAGATTAAATGGACGGACCTACTAGTAAACAGCATGTTATAAATAAAACCAGTGATCTAGATAAACAACCATCAATATCGTTCTTGTTGATTATAGGGAAGTTTCAACGCACCATATTTAGAAGACCTGATGTTTTCATTGCTTATTTTTTAACCTAGTCTCACTGCTTACATTATTGCCACGTCACGAAAGAATTTGATCAACCAAAATATGGAGTCTCTGGAGTCTGCGCGTTGTAGGCAACATGTTTGGCAGCGTGGTTTCACAATCAGTCACCCATTTTCCTGAGTTCGGTTCGCCAGAAGCTGCCGCCGGGGAGTCAGCAAAGCCGTGAAGTTCACCCCACCCACCTCCCCTGGTGGTGGTCGACATCTCGCCTCGCATGCTCACCGCATGCCTATTACCCGGCGATCACCTCCCATAACTTAATTCCCGTGACGGGGTAAAAGGTATGCAGTGAGGATAAGATACTAAACAACGTTCTAAGCTAGCCGCACACGGATTGATGGTCCCGTCACATACGTGTGTGGAGCCTTAGACCCGTTAACACGAGACCGGTACAAAACCGGACCGGTACAATTCTGGTACGGTACCGTCGCGCGTTCACACGGGACCTGCGGTTGCAAAATGTGCCAGAATTGTACCGGTACCGTATGAAAAGACAGTGCCGTACCAGAATTGTACCGGCATACTGCAGAATATCCCACGCGTCACTTGTATTTTCTAGTATACACACAAGCCTTAAGGCAGGCGAGTGTGTATGCTTAAAAAATTGTTTGAGAAGTAAATGTTCTTTGACCTTGTTTTTGAATTTTAAGTATTAAGGTTTTTGAGATCTGAAGGAAGATTTGACCAAATATTAGTCGCCACTGAGGATATAGTCTGTTTTCCGATATTAGTTCTGAAACGTTCCTGAAACGTGACACAGCCCCTTTAATATAACCATCGTTACGAATGCCCAGTATTTTGAGCGAAAATAAATTCCAGGAAGTCAGTCTTCCTTCCTAACTTTATTGATAACTTCATTACATGACGAGTGAATTCCACTTCGCATCTCGTGCGATATCGTTTTTTCACGAATTCACGAGTCGAGTGATGATTTTTTTCTTGAATCCCATAGCATAGATTTCATATTAGAGCGGATTTCACATGACTGTCAAGCAAAACGATACCATTTGGCTGATTTGGCATTCCACCCACTGAAGTAGCCGAATCCAGCATTCTGGTTTGATTGGCGGACAAACATCACCAATTGCCTAACGCAACAAATCTAAGCACTCTAAAGGCCCGTTCACACGGTGCGATCTTAGCTGCGATTTGAGGTGCGATTTTTGCGGCGATCGTCGACGACATATCGCGCGGTGTGAACGGACGGCGATTTGGCTCTGCGCCGGGGGGGGGACTCTAAGGTTAAAATGCTAGGGGTGACCGTCGGGAAACTCGAATTTTGACCCTAAAAAATACCTGGTCGGAAAAAATTTCCACCCTAAAAAATACCCCTCAGTCTGAAAATACCCTAAAAAATACCAACAATTTTGACAGATTAAATTTTATTCTGGCCGTTTATTTAATATACATCAAATGTATCCTCTCGACTTTCAAAAACACTACCTTATTTGCGTGAGAACCCCCTACAAAATACCTATTTTTCTTACTATACCGTTTTTTATTTTTGAACCCCTAAAAAATACCAGATCGCCGATTTCAACCCCTAAAAAATACGACGGTCACCCCTAGCATTCGAATATAGGGAGTCCCCCCCCCGGGGCTCTGCGATATTTGTCCGTTTGTTGGTGATCTGAAGAAATCGCACCTGCATCGCAGTGGAATTTGAACATGTTCAAAACGCCTGCGACATCGCAAGTGAAATCGTCATACGATCTCCGGCCGTTAACACCGCGCGATGTGACATCGCCACGAAAATCGCACCTCAGATCGCAGCAGTGAAATCGTGCCGTGTGAACGGCCCTTAGGAATAATACAGGAGATATTGGGTTTACTCCTTTAGGGTAGACTCTTCTTGCTTCCTACGTTTCTTGGTTTTTTTTTTTCAACTTGTCTCGGATTGCATCAAGAATCGGCGCTACTGATAACAATTCTGGCGTTTCTCTTGAGGCTGATGGTAGTCTGACCAAATCTGATTGAGTTCCGTGCGCTGTGCGTGAGTGATTCTCCACACAGTCCTGGTTCATGATCACTGGCATTAACACGGAATTAGGGAATTCCTTTAGCTTGATCTCTACCACTGACTGTGCACCAATACACATGGCTTGCAGGTCGAACCAGAGCTTGTCAGATATAAAATGCTTCTTCTTAGATGCGGAGGCACACCAATCTTTAAAGAACGTGCACACGTCTCGTAGGTCCGTGAGGCGACTGTCACTGCTATCAGCTATGTTGTTCTTGCTGCTAAACATCTCGATTATACGTGCACTTTGGGTGACCAATGCGATTGCGCCGTCTATGGTGGAACCGTCCCCACCCGATCGGTTTAGATGTTTCTTGTATTCCTATAGTTGATATAAAACAGAACTTCAGGTCAACTCGTAACACACAGGTTTTAAAATCGTGAGATCTGCATTATCTTTGTTGCAATTAAAGCAACTGCCGAAAAAATCACGTTTAAAAGCCAGTATGTGAAGCATGGGTGGCGCAGCGAATAAAGCGCTTGCCTCTCACCTCTGTTCACCGGGTTCGAATCCCAGTCGGGGCAGTCGGGATTTTTTTTCTCTGCTGTTTCGAACCTTGTGTTCATCGTTGGTTGAAGTGATTGAAGTAATGTGAAGTCATTTCTGCTGTGTGTCATATCTTTCGGATGAGACAATAAACCGAGGTCCCGTCTATCGACACACTACACCAAAGCTGATCATGAGGGACGTGCTCAGTGACAGAACACACTACAATATATGATGTGTAACCCACTCATGACTGTAAAGACTGCAGTCAGCATTTTAGAGATCAGATAACAATTTGCAATGCGCAATTTTGTATTATTACTTTCTTTGTAAGTACCTGAAGAAGATTAAGCATCTTGGCATCCAGAACGTCTTCGGCGAGGTCCTTCCTCATCTTTTCAGCCGGATTGAGGTCAAAATGACGATGGGTTAGCTTTTGGTGAATAGGGAGGGAATGGCTCTCTTGATCCCACGCATATGCGTTCTTCATAAGTTGCCACGTCGTCTTCTTGCCATCAATTACCAGACATCTTGGCTTGTAGCTGAGATTTGACTTCTGAAGATTATTTCGTATTTTCTTGATGTTATGCTAGAGTAAGCAGATCATAAGGACAGTCTCAGACTCCGTCCACACTAACGCGTTTTCGTTTGAATCCGTATACTTTTTGATACGTTTAGGCCTTCCGTCCACACTAACACGCTGATCGTTTTCATTGAATCCGTATAAGTTTAAAAACGCTCTCGAAAGTGAATAAAAACGAATCCGTATACAGATCGTTTTAGCGTGGACGGTCGAGTCCGGTAAAAATGAAAACGATGACGTCAACTGTATCACTTACTTTGACACTATCTTTGCACACGTCAACATCAAATAAAAACTCATCGCTTGTTTGGAGTTAAATCTCTCGTCCACACTAACACGCTGCGAATCCGTATAAGTTTGAAAACGAATACTTTTGAAAACGCGTTAGTGTGGACAAGGCCACATCAACATTGCTCGCCGAGCCGAGCAATGTGCCCGGGGGGTACTCCCTCATATAAGGTGTACGGATATGCGCCGCCCTAGGGTATGTTTTTGGGCTCCTGAGGTCTCCGGTAGGGTATCGTTTTTCGCTTGTTTGTTCTCTGATAGGGTACGTATTTCAGTATGGCTACCCAAGTGCAAACAAATTTTGATAACAAGTTGTGGCGCAATTAGTGGAAAGACAGTTTATTTTAAAACCATATTGGCCACCCTGGTGACTAACTTCAGGTCTGCGGTAGGGTATAAAAAATATTTTTTGTATCTGATAGGATCAGGTTTTCGTTTTCGAGACGACGCACACACCTACCTAAAAATCAGTGGAGTACAGTGTGGGGGGGGGGGGGGGCAGCGTGGCGAATACATATTTTGCTACCTTGCAATCAACCATAAACACCATTACTGAACCAGGACGTCTTGTAGTAAATCCTTCTGTTGCAGGATCGTCTGAACTTTTGAACTGCGATTTGATGAATTGTCGGTTACGCTCTCCGCCGTCAAGAATCGACCAGTAAATACTGAAAAAAAAGGTGAATGAATAAAACAAGAATGATCATCAAACATTTTTATTGATAACTGTGATACTTTAAAGTGCATATGAAACGAAATCAGTTTTTACATATTTTTCAACACATCGTTTTTTAAGAAGAAGTTTTTTAAGAATATAATTTTGGTAGAATTTCGATGCTGCGATGTTAGAGACTTCTCAGAAATAAGCAGGCGAGGGAAATTTAAAATAAAAGGATAGAAATATCTTGTCCCTCCCCTCGTCAAGACTGAAATGTCTTGACCCCCCCCCCCTCCCCCATAGGCTGTCTCAAAAAATCATGACCCTCCCCTTCCTTGAAATCAGTAAAGATTCTTGTTTAATTTGGTCTGTCAAGACCCTCAAGGTGTTAATCTCTCAAGGTGTTAATCGCCTTCCCTTGAATAATACGATTTCGTGGGAAGGCGATGGGAAGGCGCTAAATTCGTCATCCAATGATAGGAGGCCTCGAAGCTCCGCCTTTGGGACTGATGTTTTTGACTGATAGAACTGAGAATCCTAGTGAGTGTCCCCAGGGTGAAGTTTCAGAAAGAAACAAAGCAAAACTAGAACAGAGCAGGACTAGAACAGAATAGGCTCGGTTTCCAGCCACAGTTGGTGTCGTTTCTAACGAATCCTCCCCTCACGAACGGCTGGGCGCGGGGTCAATTGGCCGTGTCCATGACGTCACCTCATTAAAATTCATCAAATGTAAACAAACCGGGCACTCAAAATTCACGTGCTCACTGTTCGAAGTGCATGGTTCCCACGCTAGCGCAAAACAGTTTTATATTCTATTTCTACGAAGCTTCGATTGAATATGCGGGGGAGGAGCGCGGGCTCAATTTCGACCGCCAAGACTGCTGATTGGTTGAAAGCTGTGCATTAGAGCAATCACTAGCCAATCAGAAACAAGAGTAATTACAACTTACTGCTGAATGGTTTCCAGCCCAGCCAATCAGGAGCCGAACCAATTCCTTGCTTGTAATTAGTTCGCAATTTGATTGGTTGATAGAAATAAGCAGCCAATGAGAAAGCAAACTAATTGCAAACACGACGGTCATGTGAAATCCGCTCTATCACATTATAAAATGTGAAAAATGCTGGTTTATAATGCTAGAAAATCACGCGAAAAGCCGGCAAGTGACTTTTAAACTTTTCAAGTTTTTTTTATTGCTCAAATAATGATCAATTCAACTTACGTGAAGCCAACACTATGCATTCTTGATACCCCCTCCCAGAAAAACGAGTAGAGATCACTTGGTGTACAGTCAACCGACGGATATTGGGCAACTGGGAATCGCAATCCGTTATCGCTGAGGAAGCTAAATTGCAGCACGTGCGTTGCCAAATGTGGAGACGAATCCATCCCTAAAAGAAACAAGTAATGCAAACAAGAAAATTTCAACCAAGTACCAGGTTCATCATGATGATGTTTGTTCTCTCCACGTATAGTCCTCCTCGGCTTGGGCGTAATGTTTTCCCATTTCAGATCACGTGGCATTCCATTCTTTGTTTGGAATGCTTCCATATTCATATATCCTTCGGTGCGTAAGAATACTCATGGGAATGCCACGTGATCTGAAATGGGAAAACATTACGCCCAAGCCGATGAGGTCTATTAAAATCCCTATTATCGCGACCTGACGTGTGATAAAAAATAGACGGTGGTGCTCGTCCTATTCCTTAGAGTATAAAATTTATCTTCCCCTTCCACATAGCGTTTACTACATGGTTTTACAGGAATAAGCTTAGCCTGAATTTCAACCGCGATGCGTCATGGAAGAAAAGAGCGGAAATTTCTGTCAACTAAAGGAAATTTCGTTGCAAAATTTCTTGAGAGCGATGTATGTCGAATCGTCTGGCATAACTGATCAGGGTGGTAAGTATGGCTATTTATCCCAGGACGCATCACGGGCGTAAACAGTCATTGTGGTCACCGTCTAAGCGGCCGGCTCAAATGCAGGGGGGTTCTTTGATTCGGTATTTCTCAAGCTAAACATAGCTTTTCACGGCTTTTATCAAAACGACTGAACATGCTTATCGACCTCTTACTCTGCTATTCCCGAAAAAGCCGTCCTTAGGGTTGTCACTCACGCATGTTAACGCGGGATGCCTGTGGGCATTCCCGCGTACTAAATTGCCTTCCGCGGAATTTGGCACGAGATTGACATGTTTTTTAAAGAAATCCCGCAGCAAAGGTGAGCACGTGAATGTGATTTCCAAGCGATGCGATTGGTTGCGAGATCACGTGGGCACGTGAACGGTTGGCAGTGTTCCGTCGACAAGGAGTTTGCCCCAAAAGCAAGGTGAGCACGTGAATATGATTTCCAAGCGATGTGATTGGTTGCGAGATCACGTGGGCACGTGAAGGGTTGGCAGTGTTCCGTCGACAAGGAGTTTGCCCAAAACAAGGTGAGCACGTGAATGTGATTTCCAAGCGATGTGATTGGTTGCGAGATCGCGTGGGCACGTGAAGGGTTGGCAGTGTTCCGTCGACAAGGAGTTTGCCCCAAAGCAGGGTCAGATTTCGTTGTTCACAACGCCAAGGAAAGCTAAAACTATCTTTGATTTGTGTACTGGATTGTGTGCACGAAAGCTTTGTGAAATTTGAGGTTTAATTGCATTCATTCCTTGTCATATCTATATTTGCATCCCGGCGTAAGCGGCATGCCACCTGTATTCGTTTTATTTGTATTTTTTCACACTTGTTACCTGATAGTACTGCAACACTTTCTTGAGTTTCTCCAAGCTCGACGAAGCCAACTAGCTTGTGTTTGCCATTTTTCACGACCAGTTCTAGGTCCTCCTGTTTCGCATAAAAAGTGATAATTATTGAAAACATTGGAAAATGCACAAGTCACAAGTTGACGTTTGATTGCACAGCTGAATCAGACTACCAGTCGCTTGGTAGGTCAAATCCCTGCTTCGATGCTGATAGTAGAAATGTCAAGGAGCGCAGGTGATTATGGGAAGATTAGCACGGCGCGCAATGCATTATGGGACGAGTGAAGGAATTTCACCCGGTCCACAATCCATAGCGCGCCTTGGGAATCCTTCCCACAACCCCTTGCGTTCCGCTATTCCTTCCCATAATCCACTGCGTTCCTCGACTTTTCTACAATAAGGACTGGGTACGAGTCTGCAGCTGAATGACGGTCAACTCGACATGAGTGTTGTCGAGCTCAGCGCGGCAAATCCTACTCGTCGCGCTTTTCGATGCCACGTGCCGCACAATTATTAGCGGAGCTCCTTAGAGCGGAGCACCATAGGTATCGCAGGAAGAATACAATAGCTCGAAGTAGAACTCAGGTATACGATCGACTTCATTTTTCATGGTTCAGCGGTATTCCCATTTGGGTATCGCTGGCGCGTCCGTGTCTGCCCGCCCCCACACAGGTAAACCAAGACCCTAACACAGAAAAATATGTAACCGGGAGCTCCGCTTTTAGCCAGTGGCTAAATCTATATATTATTGAGTTTTTAGCAATGACATTCAGCACCAAAGGAGGGGGCGTATGAACCGGGCGGGGGTGCTCGTCGGAATGAAATTTGACCCCTAAAAGATACCAATATGGGCGTGGTCAACCAGTATTTTAACCCCTTAAAGATACCATTTAAAAACTTTCACAAACACTTACAGTGCTAGTTCATACCGCAAACTATTGAGATATTTACAAACTCATCTCCGGCGCACTAGCGCCATCGGCAAATTCTTTAGCGCAGCCTAACATCTCGCACACAAGCACCCTAAAAATATCATTTTCTTAATAAATAAGTGGTTTTGTCTTCACTTCAAACTCGAAAAAAAAGATACGACGAGTACCCCGCCCGGCTCAATATGGGAGCCCCCGGCGCGCCCCCACCCCCCTCCCTCTATATAGCGCCATAGTTAGGAACAAGTGTTCCGTGTTATCAGGAAAACTTAACGTTGACTACCACTCAAAGTTCGTCGTTAAAAGCTCATATTGACTTACGACTACCAGAATCCTTTTCAGTGTTTTATTCTTATGCAGATAAAGCGCTACGGTAATAGTGGTGTACGGCCAAAAGGGACCAACGGAAAGGTTTTTGGTAGTCGGAGTAAAATACGTTATAATGCAAATGTCCTATTGCGTGACTAAATTTGCGTTCACCGTGGAAGTCTGAGTGGAAATGCTCATTTTCAGGGCCCGACACTGCGACCATATGTTCGCCAATAGCGACTAAACTTGGGGCTTTGCGACCAAAATGATAGAGCTTGTCGCCAAATGGCACCCCATCTTTCTATGTTCAGCTGATATCCCACGTTTATGTGGCGACCAAATCTTTGCATTTTGGCGACTAAATTTTTTAATTAGTCCTCAATGGCGCCTAGCGAAAAAAGTTAACGTGAGGCCCTGAATTTGCTTCCCTGACGCTGCCGGTTTGCGGCCTTTTTTTTTTTTTGCAACGCTTCGTATTTATACCTGGATTTTCATTTCATGGATGTCAAAGCCGCCCCAGTAATCTTCGTCTTTGAAACACTTGACCTTTGCCTCGTCGACGAGCCATTGAAGAACCTCTCGATTCCATCCTGGCTTCTCCGAAACTCTGTTTTTGTAGTTTCTACAGTAATTATAATAATAAGCAATTATTGGATGAGGTTTTTGTGATCTCCAGAATAAACAATGTCGAGACAGGTGGAATCAGGCGAGGCCGTGAGGCCGAATTCAATCATTGTTTTATCTATATATTAATACCGTAAGCCAAATCGTGTCCGCACTCGCTCCGCTCAGCCCTGAAGCTGTGCCGCCAAAAGAAGTTCGCAAACCCGAAGGGAAGGTGGAAATCTGGACAGTGGGCGTGTTTTTCTTGGAAAAGATTCACCTTGGGCAAAATTCTAATTCAAGCGATTTCTTAAGCGAGGGACAAAGCCGCCATCGCCGCCATGTTGAAAATCTCCCACAGAAACTAAACAAGAACTCGGTTCGCGCAGCCGAAAGCACCAAAGACATTGAAACCTAAATGGTTCTCTTACAGATTACATACAGGAATGTGCAGGGATAATTCTAACTGGAAAGATTTGAGCTGAGAAAAATTTTCATTAAAGTTTCAACAAACGTACACACTACCTTGCTTCCCTCGGAGCACGCGCTAAGTCATGCTAAGTCGAAATGACACATTTACAAAACAAAGTCCGTGAAAGTCATGAATAATATTCTCTAAGTATAAATCCTGACGGCTCTATCGCAAAACGAAGGACACAATCCCGCAGAGAAGGAGGAAATCCCTCCAGTGGGCATGTTTTTGTTGGAAAAGATTCATTTTGGGCTAAGTTTTAATTCAAGCTCTTTTTTAAGCGAGGGATAAAGCCGAAAAAATATAAATAATATAAACTAAAAAAAATTATCAGTCCTTAGACCATTTTTACTTGACCTGTTTCTTCTCTCCCCTCACTGAGATATGATAAACATACAAACAATTCCGAAGTCAAATTGCGCTTTCGATTTTCACGGGTTCTTTGACCGATTTGAGAGACGGACGCGTGATTTTGTCGCACCAATCAGGGAGACAGTACAAAATAAAAATCTTTTTGGGCTCGCTCCATTTATTTCGGCATGGTGGGACGGGGTACTCATGCTAATGTGGGGTTATTAGTAGACGTTCTTTTACGTCCCCCTGGAATTGGATATGAAAGAGGAGGGACGGGACCTCGGTTTATTGTCTCATCCGAAAGACTAAGGAAGCACAAGCTTTATAAAGCCCACAATGAAGCATTAGCTCACTTCGCGGCAGAAAAGAAGAGAAAGAATTTCCACGTCCCTGCCGGGAATCGAACCCAAGCTACAGCGGTGAGCGCCGTAACGCTACGCCCTCCGTGCTTCCCAAGCACGGGAGACTCACACACATGGGACCAAATGGGATTATACCACAACGCGCGCGTTTCTCGCATTCTGATTGGCTCTCAGCCATGGGTACATAAGAGGACATACCACGGAACGCGCCATCATAAGCGCGCGCGCTAAAAAGAACCAACGAAAACACCGTTTGGCTGCGCGCGCGCTGCTTTTGCCTTTTTATTTTTGCCTTTTTGTTGTGGTATAAAACAAATGTCCTCTGATTTTCCGTGGTATGTCCTCTTATATACCACGGAATGACGTCATTCCGTGGTATATAAGAGGACATACCACGGAAAATCAGAGGACATTTGTTAACCATTTCATTAGCACGTTAGCTTTCACACAAGGTTAATTCCTTATCTCCACTCTGTTGAACTTAGTGCTACGCGGCCACAGGCTTGCCTGAACATCTACATATATTCACTTCATTACCGCGACCATAACATCTATTATTATATAGCTCGTATTTATTCTATCAAAGCGAGCGCTCTGATTGGTTCTATCATGGTCACGTGGTAAAGTACAAAACTCAATGTAGCCCGCGCGGGCTACAATTCAAAAATTGTTGCCCGCGCGGGCAACATTGCTAGAGCGGGAAATTTTGGCGGGAAAGTTGTTTGTTATTTTGTTGTGTTTTCTTTTTGCTATATAACTAGCGGTTTCAATTGAAAGTCAAATGCTGCGAGCGCGATTTTACAATCTACATGCCTTGGTATTCATGACTGTAAGCGGCTGCTTTCTTGTTGGGGTAGAGATGCTATATTCTCGTTGACTGACTGTTACAGTCAATGTTGCCATGTTTTACTGCATTTTGGGCCTTTCAAGTAGAAGAAACCATTGCAACAAAGGTGAGACACTTTTGCTTTGGCAAACAGCTTAACCGAGGAATTTGGGTATTACAATAAACATTTGTATACCGACTGTAGAGCTGTTAGCAAAAAAATGCATTTTACTGCAGGTCTTCAGCTTTTTCGAACACCAGACAATCGGATAATCTGATGCACTTTGGCACACGACTGCAACTGCATATAAACAAACACTGAATAAAACCCAACTTAATCGTGAAAATAGCGCTTCTCTTGCAAAGCACAACACAGATTGCTAAAATAAACGTACAGCTCATCGTTGTGAGCATTTATTTGGTCTCAGACGTACCTTAAAAGGCATGAAATGCAGTAAAACCCGGCATTACAAAAGCGGAGATGTTTCGCCGGACGATATCAGAAGATCTCATGGGTGAGAGCTATTTCCTGTCTACATCCCCCATCGCAAAATGTGTCGTCGTGATTGTGAGGCTCAACAGCCGTACGTCCAGCCCGTTGAAGCGACCTCGAATAAAATCGTGTTATGCAAATCGCGCCCGGCTGCAAATCTCGTCCTTTCGTAGCGAATCATTCTTCGGAGCGAATCATTCTTCGGAGCGAATATGTTGCTGCTCCTAACGTCGCAGCAATAAAACACTTAATGACTGCACCCTCGGGAAACAGCGAGTTTTGTTTTCCCTCGAATCTCGATGTTTCCCTCGACTTCTCGGGAAACATCGAGATTCTCGGGAAAATAAAACTCGCTGTTTCCCTCGGAAGCAGCCATTAAGTGTATAATATACCCCGACCTGATACCCCCCTGACCTGATAGCTCAGCTGGTAGAGCATCGGATGTACAATTCCGGAGGTCGTGGGTTCGAATCCCTCTCGGGGTCAGAGATTTTTTCTCTTCCTCCGCTTACTAGGGCTAACGCTCATAAGCACACATGGGACCACTTCATTAGCACGTTAGCTTTCACACAAGGTTAATTCCTTATCTCCACTCTGTTGAAGTTAGTGCTACGCGGCCACAGACTTGCCTGAACATCTACATATATTCACTTCATTACCGCGACCATAACATCTAATATACCCCGACCTGATACCCCCCTGACCTGATAGCTCAGCTGGTAGAGCATCGGATGTACAATTCCGGAGGTCGTGGGTTCGAATCCCTCTCGGGGTCAGAGATTTTTTCTCTTTCTCCGCTTACTAGGGCTAACGCTCATAAGCACACATGCGACCATTTCATTAGCACGTTAGCTTTCACACAAGGTTAATTCCTTATCTCCACTCTGTTGAAGTTAGTGCTACGCGGCCACAGGCTTGCCTGAACATCTACATATATTCACTTCATTACCGCGACCATAACATCTAATATACCCCGACCTGATAGCTCAGCTGGTAGAGCATCGGATGTACAATTCCGGAGGTCGTGGGTTCGAATACCTCTCGGGGTCAGAGATTTTTTCTCTTTCTCCGCTTACTAGGGCTAACGCTCATAAGCACACATGGGACATTTCATTAGCACGTTAGCTTTCACACAAGGTTAAATTCCTTATCTCCACTCTGTTGAAGTTAGTGCTACGCGGCCACAGGCTTGCCTGAACATCTGCATGGGAGACTCAGTTTGAAGTTGTGAATACCAACAGAACATGACACATTTCGGACTCGTTTGTATTCCCTTTTTTTTTCGACTTCAAATTGGGGCTCCCACTGGATTTACGCGCCGCTGATGCCCGTTCAGTGGTAGAGAAGAGAAGTCAAGGGCACGCAATGGACCTCGGAACAGAAAGCAAAGTTCCCTGCAATCCGGGGGGGGGGGGGGGGGGGGTTTCTCCCTCATATATGGTATACGGGTATGCGTTGCCCTATAGGGTATGGTTTGGAGCTCCTGGGGTCTACGGTAGGGTATCGTTTTTCGTTTGTTTGGCCGCTGATATGGCAATTTTCAGTATGGCTACCCAAGTACAAACAAATTTCAATCAAAGTTGTGCCGCACTTATTGGAAAGGTGATTTATTTTGAAACCTTTTCATGATTATCAAAATTCCGCTTTGACTGCGACCAATTGGACCACCCTGCTGACTAACTTCGGGACTGTGGTACCCCTTCCCCCCCCCCCCCTCCCCCCCAGCTTGCAATGTGAGATTAAAACCATTATACGTGGCATACTTCTTACCTTATGGTTGCATTACTGGGTAGGTATATGAACTTTCTCAAACTGTCCAAAACGTGGGGGTTCTTGCAGTATAATTCAATACATAAACGTATAACTCTGAAAGAAAAGGAAATGAATTGTTACATTTGGCCAGGAATCGCACAGTAACATTAAAAAGAAAATTGAACATACACAATAGTTGTAGCTCTACATTATCTGCTGTCTGAAGGAAACTTACAATAAAGAAAACATCTGTTCGACGTTTGTGTTTGTGTTATAAATCATTTTTATAAATCAATTTCCTCATTGCCCTCCCCAAAAACGACATTACATATACTAATGTTGAGTGACAACTTACGAAATTAATGGGTCATGTGACCCTAACTACCTCTTAACGAGATGTTTTGTCAAAATCAATTCCGGAAATACAAAGAACCAATTGATATTAGTCAGAAACTAAAGTTTCAGCTTAAAATCTCTAACCTGGAGCAAATGGCAGCGAGTTGAATTTTCAAGATTTTATTCAGAGTGTATGGGATTTGGGTCACGTGGCCCAGTTAGTGCAAATGGCCTATTGGCTGATTGCATTTTTAAACTGCACCAGGGGGGGGATCTATGGATAATTTTCCAGGGGAGGGTGTATTGGACCCTGGACACTCCACGGGAGGGGTGTATCTGGCACATTTAAATTCCAAGGGCGAGGGGTAAAAGAGATTACTTTCCAGGGACATTTTATCCCAGGGGTATTTTGCCAGAAAAAATGGAAATTCCAGGGGAGGAGTTCCTTTATGAGGCTGGAAATTCCAGGGGTGCAGGTATTCACGAGTGGAAATTAAAGGGGAAGGGGTCATTTTAAGGGAGGTCCTCAACCCCCGGTGCGGCTTAAAAATGCAATCACCCATTTCCAACTTACTTTGGGTGCCATCTGTAACCCTTCTTTGACTTTGTTTTCAAGATTTTCTCTTGTTGCTTCCACAAGATGCTCATGCCCTCCGGTACATCTTCTTTTGGAACTTGCAAGAAGAGTGCTTCATAATCGTTATGATCAGAGTCATCCACAAGTAGGGCTTCCTTGTTGAAATTCTCTTGCCAGTATTTCTCTCTTTGCTGCGCGTTCTCTCTCCTCCTTTTCTCTTCTTTCAACTTTTGCTCCAGCTGACGTTTATCCATCCATCTGTTATTGCAGTACGGAGAGGGCTCGTCACGCTCCAGCCTTCTCTTTTTGGCCTTTTGAACATTTCTTTTCAAATCAGAGCATTTGGTACAACATTTCCTCTGATCAGATCTGGCGAAAATGTCACAATCTCTAGAAAAGATTTTCTTTTTGTAGCTAGTTGGGCCTGTTTGGCTGGTGTCCCTTAAGGTCCCCCTTAATTTGGAAGTACTCAGCACGTAAGTACTCAGGTCATCATCATCATTATCATCATCATCTGCTCCTTCACAAATTGGAGTGCTGTCTGCCAGCGCTAACAAAGAATGCAACTTTTCTCCAAAGGAAAGGCTAGCTGGAAAGATCTTTTCAGGGTCAACCAAACGACCCAGCGACTTCAGGGACAAGCGAAGACGACCTTCCTCTATACCTTCTTCTACACAGATTTCTGTGGTTACTCGTATGCCATCAAATTCCATATTTTGGAGCTTTATAAGGCTCAATCTACTGTCAGATTCAAGGAGGGCATGCCATCCACGTGAAGAGGCGAGCTTTGCAGCCCGGGTTAGCAAATCGCCCTCTCTGCCTTCCCGCACATGCTCACACTTCATGAGGTTCCTGTATACACGGCATCGACTGTCTCCCTTCCTCACCTGCATAACTGTGACATTTGTATAAATTTCTTTAACCATACAGCCAAGGGTTGTGCGAGACAGTGGAAGGAGAAAATTATCTTTTTCTCTCTCTGCGTGTTTTAAAATGTCAACGACAGGAACACGCTTTCCCTCTTGTTCACGGTAATTACTTGTCAACCTAGAAACACAAGAATAGTTTTAAGTTTCACAATAACGTATTTTACTGCACAGGGAAAAATTCCTAAAAACCATAATGGTTTTTGTGTACTTCCCATCTTTGATAAAAACCATAAATGTATTTTAGAGAAAACCATTTATGGTTTTTCCATTTTAGAAATGTTTTCTATGGAATAAACATCTGGAAATTTCTATATATCTCACCAAACCACACGAAGTTAAAACCCATTTATGGGTTTATAAAATCCATTTCCGTGTTCTCAGTAAAAAACATTTATGTTTTTATAATTCTATGAATGGGTTATATCTTTGAAAAGACGGTTTTCAACCAGAATTGTTTATTGCATAAAAACCATTAATGGTTACCGTTTTCCCATGAATGGATTATCGCTTACAAAAACCATTTTCGATCCAAATTTGGATTTTACGCAAAACCCATGAATGGTTACCGTTTTCCCATGAATGGATTATCGCTTGCAAAAACCATTTTCGATCCAAATTTGGATTTTACGCAAAACCCGTAAATGGTTACCGTTTTCCCATGAATGGATTATCGCTTACAAAAACATTTTCGATCCAAATTTCGATTTTACGCAAAACCCATAAATGGTTACCGTTTTCCCATAAATGGATTATTGCTTACAAAAAAACATTTTCGATCCAAATATGAGTTTTGCGCAAAACCCGTAAATGGTTACCGTTTTCCCATGAATGGATTATCGCTTACAAAAAACATTTTGGATCCAAATATGGGTTTTGAGCAAAACCCATAAATGGTTACTGTTTTCCCATGAATGGATTATCGCTTACAAAAAACATTTTCGATCCAAATTTGAATTTTGCGCAAAACCCATAAATGGTTAGACCAGTTATCACATGAATGGATTATTGCTTACAAAAACATTTTCGATCCAAATTTGGATTTTACGGGCAATGGCCAATGGTTTCATTTTCCCATGAAAGGATTGGACTTGCAAAGAGATTGGATTCAACGTTATCAGCGATTAAGATTGGTTGTGTTTCAACGAGATGTGGATGGTTTGTGCATTCCCATAAAGAGGATGTCGCTTCTTATCTTAAAACAATCTGGATTCAAAAGAGCGTTCATGAATACCATTGATGGTTTGTTGCCACTTAAGTAAACACAAAATACAAGACGGCGCAGCTCAATGTTAATGTCTCGAAAAGTCGTCTCTTCGTCTTATTGTGTAACGGGTCGGGATCGGTGTCTTTTCAATATAACAAGATTTTCCTACTATACTGTACTGTATTATACTATACTGTACTATACTACTACTATGTCTTTATTCAACTTACATACGCTTTATATAGGTGCTGGCTCTCGGAAGGTTCCCATGGGAGATCAGCCTGATAAGGGATGTTTTTAGTGCCAAATGTAGGAATGTCCGGCCAATGTCTAGAATTCGGGCTTAGACCAAGACTATCAGATCAGAGCATGTGCACTAACCGTGGGAAAAGGGATTATCTTAAAAAGGGAAAATACCGTTGAATTCCAATGGGAAGTTCCGAGCACCACACTTTTATAAATATCGTAATCTACAAAAGTGTACTTATGATGTAGACGTAGGGGAAACTACAAATGACTACAAATATATAATAATTCATGTTAACTGGCATGACTACAAATGAACTAGTGAATTTACTAGAATCGCTTCGTAACAATTGAAATAGACGCGACGTTCAAACAATTCGGCCAAATTCATCAACGGCAAAAACTCTACATGCGCAGATTTGAGATTTAAAACGCCGCTCCTAAGAGCTTGATCTTCCATCCTTCAAGTGTTAAAAGTACACTGTTAAAGGTTTAGGGTGTTAGGTAACACCTTTGTAGTGGTGCTAGAAAAACACACCTGTAGGCGGTGTTATTTTGTAGGTGTTACATTAACACCACATTAATTGGTGTTAACAGCGCTCGTCTGTAAATATCGACTCGCGAAATTTGAAAACTTATTGCAAAATCGCTCAAACTTCATCTACCTCTACCTCTAGTGGATCTATAACTTCTGTGGAAATTTTAGTTCGATCAGATAAATATTTTAGGAGAACGGGGACCGAGTTGAATCACTCGGCTGACTGCCGATTTTGAGGCCCGTTTTCGCCTTTTCTACCGTAAAAGTCAACAAAATTCTAACGCTCGCGCTTACCAATCAAAATATAACTACATTAAATCAAAAGAATAGACACTGCTTGCCATTCTGAGAGGAACGTGACATCAATAGGTAAAATACTGAATATTCTACGGTTTTTAAAGTTTTCACCTTGATTCCCGGGCGCTTATTTCTCCGATATAACCCGGAAATCAGTTGATTTGAAATGAAATTCCCGAGAGCAATGCTTGAGGTCTGCATTTGTCAAATAATATTTTTGGACCAGGCAAAATGAAAAGTTTTAGCGCGCCTACGAGTGAGCCCATTCGGAGACTAATAGTGACATCTTCAAGACACCTGTCGAACTGTCGATCACGTAGTAGTTTTAAATTTTATACAACTTTGTCAGGCGAGCAGGGGCTAGCCTAGTGGATAAGACGTCGGACTTGAAAGACAAAGATGACTAAGAAATACCATTTTATACGTGGAACAAATTGGTAGGTATTTTATGCAAAACCCATGAATGGGTTTGCTTCATAATCCATAATGTTTTGTGATGGCTTTTAAAATGGATTTTGCACAGTAACCATTTCGCATTAAGTGGTTATTGTGGAAAAAACGCTTCAAAAATATAAGAAATGAATAAAATCCACAGTTTTTCCTATTTATTGTAAATGGTTTCACACACTTACCATTTTACATTTAACGTTTTTAATCGAAAAACCATGTTGGAAATATGCAGAAAACAGCTTGTATTTTGCTGTGAAACCCATTCCGATATTATAACATTAACCAAGAATGTTTTTTGTTGTAAAACCCATGAATGGATTTGGTTCTCCAAACCCATTCATGGTTTTGAATGGTTTTTCCAACAAAAACCACCATAAAAACC